>CAUYON010065853.1:0-77312 GCA_963573935.1 Arctocebus calabarensis | reverse complement strand
ACCTCCAGACCTCAGGGTGAGAGTGGAGGGGAGTGCCAGGAGTTCCAACTTGCAGGTGGAGAATATATACAGTTTTATACCGCTTCATGCCTGGCAGGAGGGTGCCGCGGCACAGGGGAAGGAGGTCCGGTTTTTAGAGGGTCTCTCCCGTGGGGTACAGTGGGAGGACAGCCGGACTCTGCTCGCTTGTTTGTATGGAGGTATGGCGTATACTGGGAGCTGTTCTCTTGGGGGAGGGGACTCCCGTCCGCCTGGTGATGTGCTCTGTACCTTTTATTTGTATCCTTGGGGTCGCAGGTCGCTCCAATAGGGTTGATGTGCGTTACTCGACCTTGTCTCTTGGCTCAGCTCCAAACCGTTGGCTTTCTTGCTAAATTTCTGTCCTTTAACTCTCCTTCTGCACAGGAGCGTCTGCAGAAAGCTGGCTACAGACCGCCATCTTGGCTCCTCCCCCTCAATTAACTTCTTAAAGTCAATTTCTTTTGCCTTTGCTACTTTTAAAAAAATATAGTTCTTTTTGATTACCTTTCATATTTACCGAAAAGTTTTGAGAAGAGTGCAAATAACTTTCTTCCCAGAACTGTTTGAAAATGAGTTACTAATATGATGCCTTATCACACAAAATCTCCCACACAAGAACAACTTCCTATATAACCACCACATAATCATCAAAATAAAAAAAACAAAACATTGCCCTATAACTATCATGAAATCCACAGTGCCTGCTCAAATTATGCCAATCGTCCCAGTAATATCTTTTATTGCAAAAGGATCCAGCGTAGGGCCACGTGCTGTATTTATTGCGTCTCTTTTTTTGACTTTGATTTGGACCAGTACCTCAGGGTTTTTCAACTTTTCATGATATTAAGGCTTCAAAGGGTTACAGGTCATTTTTTTGCAGACTGTGCCTCACTCAGGTGTGTCTGCTGCTTCCTCATAATTAGGTTCATGCTACACATTTTTTTTTTTTTTGGCAGGAATATGACAGAAGTGCTGCTCTTACTGCATTCTACCACACTGCCATGTGGCCCTCAGGATTCTTCACAGTAGATTTACTCCACTTAGTTTTGTAGTTCATAAGTTGGGAGGCAATTTGAGACTATGTAAACATCCCATTTCTCAAAAAAGTTTCCCCCCTAGTTTTAACATCTATTGATGTTTCTTGCTGAATTATGGCTATGGTGGTTGCCAAATAATGTTTTCATAATTCTATCATTCCTTCTACATCTATTAGTTTGCATTCTATTCTAAGGAAGGCTTTCTCCTTTCTCCATTCATTCATTTGTTCATTTATATATTAGTAGGGACCCCTGGTATCACTATGGTCCCTGGCTATTATTCACTGGGTTACTATTATTATTGACTTTGTTGCTTAAACTGTCCCAGATTGGCCAGTGACAGCCCTTTCGAGTTGGCATGGCCCTTTTGATATGTTCCCATCTTTTATTTTCCATGCTTAGGGCTTAGCTATTTCTTCAAGTAGTCATGGTTGCTTTCAATGGAAGATGATATTTAGAAACCGAGGTCTGGGCATCTGTTGTGCCCGTTGCTATTGGCAGGTTGTTGCTCCCATCTCCTCTCAGTGACGCACCTGAGGAGTATTTGTATGAATATACACACATACATACGTATATGCTACCTGTGGCTATAAATAAGCATGCACTTCTATATCTACATTTATTTTGGTATTTCTCTCCATATAAAACCATGATTTCATATCAGTATCTCCAATTCCAAACCAACACTACAGAATTCATTTTAATTTCTTCCCTTTCCATATTTGTTACTCCCTGACAGTAAGGAACTTGGTTCCCATTATTCTCAATTTATTTATTATTGGACCAGCGCCTCCTTGAGTTGCCTCTTTCCCATTGCTACTGCCACTGTTCCTCCCTGACCAACCCTTCTCCCATCACCTGGGCTCTAACGCCCTACCCAGATGCAAGAATCTCGCTCTTGGTCAGCACCTCCCCTGACCCCCGCATGGAGGCCCACCTTGCTTTTGGGACTGAATTATTCAGGAAGGAAAAAAGCAGCATGAAAGGCAGGCATTCAGCTACTTTTAATTATTACTAGTAAACATTTACTTGGGACAGGCCTCGTGACTAATCAGAAAATGGAAGTCCTCAGAAGAGAACGAACTCACTGGCTCACACCACACTGGCCAGGGTGCCGGCTCTGGACTTGCCAACTCCGTCCTCCTCCCTGTATGATGAGAACGGCCCTGTTCTATGTAGGGCTAGATCCCAGCTCCTAACCTGCTCTAGGACTTTCTGCTAAACTTACTCTCTTTCTCTGGTTATTTCCATACAGGACGGCTATAATATCTCCAGTCTTAAAAAGAAACCTCACATCTCCTCCACCTACCTCCATCTCTTCTCTCTGCCTTACTTTTTAGCAAAACTTCTTAAAAATGCTGCCTTGCCTTTCTGTTTCCACCTCCCAAACACATTCTTTCCTCAACCCTGTTCTGACCAGGCATCAAAACTGCCCATCAAAGACCTTCGTGGTGTCAAATTCACTGGCTGATGCTACTGATTTCATTCAACCCATCAGTTGTTTTAGTGCACCTGGTCATTCCCTCCTTAAAACACTCTCTTCCCTTGGCCTCCACATCGGCCCTGGTTTGTCCCCCATTCCTCTTTGCTAATGCCTCTCCTGTCCCAGCCTCTCAGTGTTGGTGAGATCCGGGCTTTCCTCAACCCTCCTCTCTTTGCAAACTCACCCCCCTTGGGCAGCAGATCTGGGGCCAAAGGATGTTATATCAACAGTGAAAACCCAAAACCCTCTAGCCTCTAGCTCCAGAAGGTCTACACAGCCTTCTCTACTAGGAATTACAATCTTATACTAAACTTAACATGATCAAAACAGAGCCCTTGCTCCTGCCCCTACCACCTCCTCAGTCTTGCTTGTGTTAAGCATCTCCATCACTAGTTGCTCAGGCAAATCTTGGGATTCTTCCATTTATTTGATTTCTCCCTTTCCCTCTAATGCAATGGTCTGCCTTGTGGGTGTGTCTATGTCTATAAATCTCCTAAATCTGACTTCTCGTTCTCCCCACTGTTCTCACCCTAGCCCGAGTTACCACTTCCTGCCTGGATCCTTCACGGAACAGCCTGCTAGTATTCTCCCTGCATCCACCTTACCCTTACTTTGGATCACTCTTCACTGCAGCCAGATTGATCTTATGTAAGTACAAAGCAGATCGACTGATGGCTCTGCCCAAAACTCTCTAGTAATTTTCCATCACACTCAAAATAGAATACAACTTAAATCCTTACCACAGACTAAAAGGTCCTCCGAGTTCTAGACCCTGCCTACCTCTGCGAGCTCATCTCCCCCTACAAGCGGCCTTTTCCCACTCCAACCCCCGACACATCAACCTTGCTTCTGTCTCAGACCGCGGTGCTTACTGTTCTGCAACCCAGAGCACTTTCCCCTCAGATCTCTTCCTTTCTTTCTGTCTTGCTGTGTTTCCCCAGGCTGCAATTGAACTCCTGGGCTCAAGCCATCCTCCTGCCTCTGCCCCCGGGGTAGCTGGGCGTGCACCACTGTCCCCAGCTCTGGGTTCTCTCACTATATTCCCGAATCTGCTCTGACGTCACCTCAGAGCTGTCGGTCTTCACCACCGACCTAAAAATAACACACACCCTTGAGTAACACACCCCACTCCCTGAGAGCTCTGTTCCTTTGTTGTTAATAAGCTGTTTTGCAGAGGACTCATCACCACCTGACATCCGAAAGTTTATGGTTCATCTTCCTCTAGAAAGCCAACTCCGTGAGATCAGGACTTTGTTCTTTGTTTCGTTTTTTTAGTAGAGAGGGGGTCTCGCTCTTGCTCAGGCTGGTCTCTAACTCCTAAGCTTGAGTAATCCACCACCTCAGCCTCCCAAAGTGCTAGGATTACAGAGTGAGCCACTGCACCCGGGACTTCATTCATCTTAGTCATCACTACAGAGTGTCCCAAAGGTCTCCATACAGGGGAAAATTAACAAGCTCATATTATAATTTGTCTTTAATATTTTTAATATTTATATATCAACACACTGACAAATACTTTGTAAAATTTTGTAAAGACTATCTTGTAAATAAAAGAACACTTGGCTACTATTTCCCATTTTTCTATGCATGGATGGATGGACGGATGGATGGTGACCTTTGGGACACCCTGCATATCCCTAACACCTGAACGGTGCCTGGTGCCCAGAGCCGATGCTGATTTGATGGATTCATACGTGAGGATTTAGGCAATGCCAGCGTGACGTGTACCGTGCCTAAAATCCTCTTCTCCCAGGAGAGAGAAGGCAGGAGTGGGGAGCCAAGTGGTACGTGCCGATCCCTAAGGCGGTAAACAAGCCTCTCCTACACTGAGGAGGAAGTTGGAAGTGGCTAGAAAAACTCGGGACAATAATTTCTGATGTTCTCAAAACACCATCATCTTAATGGTGATTCATAACCCCCCTTCTGCTTCTGTACAACAACATCTTTCTAACTTCACAGATAAATTCATTTCCAATGGAAGAAAAACACCTTCTGCCTTAGTCACTGGTATTGCCAAGTTCTGCGGTAAGCACCTGAGGGTGGGGGGTGTGGGCTCTTTTATTTTAGGTTCACAAGGAAGGTGTGGCTGCTGCAAAGGCATTTTAAGAACACTGAGGTGACAGAAAATAAGCTCCTGCCAGCAGGTTCGCTGCTGTCCTGTTCAGCCCTGCTGAAGTGGAGCCCGGGTGCCTGCTCTGCGGCCTGCCTTTTGAACTGGAAATACAGCAACAAAGCCACCTCAGCTTGAGCTGGAATGAGATTTTCAATGAGTCTGTGTTCATGCTTCCGAGGCTGGGGTGCACGTTCCCTCGGGGAGATGCAAAGCCAAGCTAAATGTGCAGGTCGGCGATTGAGAAACACGGCCTGTGGCTGTGGAATGAACATCGTGGTTTCTCCCTTTGCCCCTCTGGCCGCACAGCAGCAGATAATAGGCGGTTGGCCCAGCCACCTGACCCTCGACCCCGATCTTACATATTCTCAGGGAGTGCCAGGGCGATTGCACTGTGGGCACCGAGGACCACAGGCTGGCCATCAGGCAGCGCTGCTGGGGAAGTCTGGGCCACTTGGGGTCCAGCCCAGGAAGGCTCAGAAGGAAAAGCTCATCACTAGAGCAGATCTGGACCCTGCAACTGACCACTGTCCTCTGGCTTCCACGTTTGCCTTTAAAAGCTGTTAAGGAAATGTAATTTACTTTGAAGGGAGGGTTCTACTCAAAGTTGACTGCTCTCTCCACAGAGTGATCAGCACCACAGCCCAGTAAGGACCCTCCAAGGAGAGGTGGAGACTAACTGGGGGGCAGGAGCAAGGGAAGTCAGGCTTTTCCGCATGGGAAAGTTTTGATGTTATGGAGGCCTCGCCTGAGCAAACCCACCGCAAGAGGTCTGAAGCAGCCCACCAAAGCCAAGCGTCACTGTTTCCATTCAGAGTTGACTTGGTGTGAGTTTGGAATTTCAAGGACTGAACTTCAGTTTCAATTTCTCACTCCCTTAAATGAAAAGTGTAAATAGAGTGACTACGTTTTCTGAACCCAAAGAGAATATAACAGTGGACTGTCCCCAGAATTATAAGGGTATGTTATCATGGTCTGGAGAAGGCCATGGGTCTGTTTGGAGGAGTAGAAAAGGTAGAAACAACTTTGAGTAGGATGATTTGTTTTCTCCCCCAAACTAAAGCAACTCAACTGTTTTTAGGGGCTCTGCTGCCAATATTGAGGCTGGAGGGACCAGAGTGGAGATAGCACAGTGTGAAATATACAATTTCATTCAAACATCAGCCTAGAGGCAGAGAATGAATTGGGTGGTTGGTCATTTTTCTGTCAAACCCAGGACCCTGTGGCTCTGAGCTCTGGAACGTAATGGAATTCAAAGTTCCTGAGGCTGTCTGGTGTTTTGGCTAAAATTCCTAGCAAAAGGGACCTTGGCAGATGAGTGAGGTGACTCATTCTAGGTACGGGGCACAAATCTGCTTTGTCTTCAGTGAGTTATCAATTCAATCCCACACCATGGGTAAAGAAGCGCCAGAGAGCAGGAGCCGTGCAGTCTGGGAGGGAGACGGGGTGAAGGCAGGCTCCTCGGTACCCAAGGAAGGCCCTGAAAGTCGCTCAACCTTCTGGCCTGAGAAATCAGACTACTTGGTCCCCCTGGGTCGGGTGCAGTCTGGGGATGATAGTATAATGGATACAGCTTTGGCTCATCTACGCTGGAGTCATTTAATTAAAAATGACTTTGCTCTTTGTATATCACAGAGGGCGGAGCAGAGCTTCTGGGATAACATCGCCCCTCTGAGCATAAGGGTCATCAGGAGCCAGGGCCTGTCCCTTCTGTTGTCCCAGTCATCACTGGCACCCCCCAAAACAAGTGGGTGCAGGGAAAAGAATAAACAACGAAACCTCTGATATTTGGCTTTTTTAAAAGGCCCAGATGTGGAAGTGGCTAAAACAAATGTAATACCATTTTGAAACAAACCTGGCCGTGGTAGCCAGCACGCCCGTTCTTCACCAGCTGGGGCAGGTCCTGGGCAGTCACACTCCAGTCCTCTGTGGTTTGGACTCCGTGTCCCAGGGTGACGTTTTAGACTGGAGGCAGTCTGCCTGGGGAGTAAATCCCTTTGGGCACTGATGGAAAACCAGTTTTTAAAGATCTAATCGGGACCATGAACTATTTTTAAGAAAAGTACAACCAAGGGCACAGAGAAGTAAATACAAATGTAGTTCTCCTTTAATTCAGACAAAGCATTCTTTCTCGGTTTATAAAGGACTGTACACCTAAGAAATTACTAAATGGTAAGAAGTACGAAATATATGACTAAAGGTTCTTTTCGGAGGCTAGAGAAGAAAAGGAGGGAATCTATCAAAAAGCATTTCTTAGAATGCCAAGGACCCGACTCTGTTCCTCTGTGGGGAGGAACCTAAAAGGTGGGAACTGCCCCTGTAACAGCGGCAGCAGAGCCGGGCAAGACCCCAGGACCCTGGGCCCGGGAGGACGCTCTGTGCACTCCTGGCTACCTGCTTCTCAAAAGGGGCTTCTGGGCCGGGCTTGGTGGCTCCCTTGAGCTCAGGAGTTTGAGACCAGACTCAGCAAAAGCGAGATCCCAGTTTTACTAAAAATAGAAAAATTATCCAGGCATCGTGGTGTGCACCTGCTACTCAAGAGGCTGAGGCAAGATCACTTGAGCCCAAGAGTTGGAGGTTGCTGTGAGCTAGGCTGATGCCACAGCATTCCAGCCTGAGCAATAGAGTGAGACTCGGAAAAAAAAAAAGTGGGGCGGTGGTGCTGGAAGGCCGAGAAAAGCTTTAATACAAAGAAGAGGCCAGAGGAGGCAGCAGAGGCAGGGAAGAATACTTTGGAGGGAGCCAGGAGGGGGCACTGAGGGCGTATGGATGGCATCAACTCTTCATTCTGAATACTAGCCTTCAAGAATAACGTAAGGCAGATTCCTATTTAGTAACTCACTTGCTTCAACTGCTGCCCATTCAATTGTTCTTCCACTGCTCTAATTCTTTTTGTAAAAAGTTTTTCGACATAGATTGTCATTAATTATAGTCACCACACCTGACAACTTTTGTGGCTCTAATTCTCAAATCTTGAAAGGGTCAGCTTCTGGAGCTCACTGAAATGCAAGTTTCTGGCGAAAGGAGTTACACCTGTGAACTGGAAGGTTCACGTGAAGAACACATCTTCTCAATTTCTAAGTCAGAGAAGTCGAGAACACGTGGCTGTTTGTTCAGTTCTAAGCCAAATACTGCTTAAAATTGTTACTGAGGGTCTCCTGGGTTGAACATGGTCCCAGACATCTGGCTTTTTGCTAGTATATGCTCACTACTAGCTGTGATTAGGCAGTAATTTTTTTGGCCACACACTGTGGCTCATGCCTGTCATCCCAGCACTGTGGGGGGCCAAGGTGCAAGCATGGCTTGAGGCCAGGAGTTTGAGACCCCCATCTCTATAAAAAAAATAAGAAAACCTAGCCAGGCATGGTGGCACGTGCCTATAGTCCCAGTTGCTTGGGAGACTGAGACAGAAGGATCATTTGAATCCAGGAATCTGAGGCTGCTGTGAGCTAGATTGTGCCTCTGCCCTCTAAACCGGGCGATGGAAAGTTAAAGAAATTTTTTTTTTTTTAGTAGAGACAGAGTCTCACTTTATCCCCTTCAGTAGTGCTGTGAAGTCACAGCTCCCTATCATATGTTAGTGAATTTTCTGTGATGAGCTGAGTTCTTGAGAGGACTCGGTGCTGGTTCAAGCCAGCTGTCTTCTGTAGCAAGCTCATCTAATGTTTTAGTGCGATGACCTCTGACCAGCTTTCCCAACACTTTATTCTTCTTGGCTTCGTGAACTATTGTGGTTCAACTGAGTTCTACTTCATCACCATGTTTATCAGAAGGATAAATTAGTAACTGGTGCTGGGAGGAAGCTGGCCTGACGAACCTGCCCTCCCTCCTGTGGATTTCCCAGTGTTAGAGGCCCAACTCCCGAGCTGCATTTCCCTGCCAGCCGCAGCACTGGCAGCCTTGGATGTGCCAAGTTCTTGGCTCTAAATTGTAAAACAAGACCGTATAGGAGGGAATATGTGAGTTAGCTGATTTGCAGACACCATACCAAGTCACTGTGTAAACATTTTTATTTGTGTTCCTATTACTACTCACAGGAGGTTACCTGGCTGTCACCCTGACAGCAGCAAATTGTGCTGCCCCTCAAATCATCGTTGGTTGCTTCCTTCACACTCAGATGAACTCAGCTTTGTGCACCCCCAAAACCAAAAAAAACCCCTTGTTTAAACCACTCCAAAGCAAAAAGCTAACCATTTTGCTATGAAATAGTAATCAAGAGTATCTCAGTACTGGTAGGTGAGTCTCCAGTGCCACTCAGAACCAGCATCAAGTTTGTTCCTAAGCGTGAGTAAAGATGTCACTCAGATGGGGCCATGTCAGGAACTTTGATAAAATTCACAAGTTTATCCTTGCTTTCTCTAAGTACAAGGTATTTGGGCCACATGGACACTTCCCATACCCCTAACTCCAAATACCACTTTATCAAATACCACACAAAACCATCACATTGACCAGGTCTGACAGAATGCATGTGGTGTGTATTTTGACCTTTCACCATAAGCCTAAAAACCAGGTTCTTCCATTTTCCCCTCCCCCCTTTTTTTATTGTTTGGGATTCATTCAGGGTACTAGGTTACACTGCTTGCATTTGTTAGTAAAGTCTCTCTCATATTTGTATCCTGCCCCTAAGAGGTGTGCCCTATACCGTGACCCTCATCCCCCCCACCCCCCGTCTCCTCTCCGTATCCCCTCCTTCCCCGCACTCTCCGTGTGTTAGCTCATCTACTGCCTTCATATTATAATTGAGTACGTTGGATTCTTGCTTCTCCATTCTTGTGACACTTTACTAAGTAGAATGTATTCCACTTTAATCCAGGTTAATATAAAAGACATAAAGTCTCCATCTTTTTTAAGAATAGCAGTCCATGGTATACACAGACCACAGCTTGTTAATCCATTCCCGGCTTGGTGGGCATTTAGGTTGTTTCCACATTTTGGCTATTGTAAATTGAGCTGCAATAAACAGTCTATCAAATGTCTTTATGATAAAATGCTTTTTTTCTTCTGGGTAGATGCCTAGTAATAGTATGGCAGGATCAAATGGGAGGTCTAATTTGAGTTCTTTGAGGATTCTCCATATTTCCTTCCAAAAAGGCTGTATTAGTTTGCAGTCCCATCAGCAGTGTGAAAGTGTTCCCTTCTCTCCACATCCACGCCAGCATCTGCCTCCATTTGCCCCCTTTTCCCTGTTGAAGAAATGGAGGCTTACTGTGTGGCTAAGTGCCCTGGTGAGTTCCACAGCAGAGACAGTCTCAGCACAGAGACACCGTATTTCAAGCCTTGTATTCTTAATGATTTTGCTAAATTCTCTCTGTAACAAAATAAAAGTTCTACATAAGGAAAATTTTTTTTGAGACTCTACAATCTACACTCTGTCACCTGTGTAGGGTGTCTCCGTGTCATAGCTCATAGCAACCGTTATCCTCCTGACTCCACCTCCCGAGTACCTGGGACTATAGCACCTGCCACAATGCCCAGCTAGTTTTTCTATTTTTTTTGTAGAGATGGGGTCTCACTCTTGCTCAGCCTCCCAGCCCAGAGACAAAAGAAATTTAGATGACAAATTCTCCTCCTCTTATCTCCCCAAAGAACCTTCCCCTTTAGCTTTAGTGTAAATATTTCCAAATCACTCAATAGCAGGGTTGAAGCACCAATCCCAGTAGAAAAGGGAGAGCTGGGTTTGAACCCACCACCCCCTGTACATGGGGCCAGCGCCCTGCTCCTCGAGCCACAGGCGCTACCCAATAGAAAAGGGAGAGTTCTAATCAAAAAGTTTTGACATAAGTTTGATGAAAATATTTCAAATTGTATATAAAACCAGCACATTGTACACCATGATTGCATTAATGTACACAGCTATGATTTAATTTAACAAAAAGAAAAAGAAAAAGACAAAAAAGAAGTTTTGACAAAACTGGAAAGAGGAAAAACTCTAGAGGCTGATTTTTTAAAAAAAATTTTCCATAGTATTGTAGGGTCAGAAGGGCCTAACAGAGGTTATCTAATCTAGTTCTTGCCCAAAGTTTGGTTTAAGGGTGACTTAAACCAGCCCAAAGAAAGGAAGGTTTACACGATCTGTGAAGATCTTTCTGAATTCCTTCTACCTGAGAGGCAAGTTACAAGCATCACTCTGCCTGTCTGAGGCTCTGCAAACTGCTCTGCAGCTTTTTAGAGGAAAGGTACAGCACAAATGCAAATTATTAACAATATAAATCAACTCAAGTCCCATAAGCATAACTGTCTAACCCAGCCAAAGGAATGTTTGAGGTTCCGAGGTACAATGCAAGTCTTTGTCTGAAAATATATTTATTATTGATAGTGAGGAAAGTAAAGATGTCAGCATTCATGATAGAGGTTGTATAAGCCAAGGTTGCCTTTTCATTGATAAAAATACCTTATTTCACTTGTAATCATAAACATTATTCCAGTAAAAGAGGTACATTTTCTCTCCTTTTGTCTTCTTACTTGCATGATCACCATAAGAAGTTAAAATGAAATAGTTCTTATATAATCAAAGGAGAAAAGAAAAAGGAAACCAATATGCCACAGCCTAGACAGTTCTACCTGGCAGCCTTACTGCCCCGAGATCTGTTTGGGGCTGTCTTCTCTCCACCCCAATTCATTCAGCAGCCCACCCTGCTCTGCTAGAGTAGAGGGTCACCAGATGACGGGGTTGGGTTAGAGGAGGGACACTTCATGGTCAGGAGAAGTTGAATAGAATGTAAAAGAGATGCAGAGGGCTGCCTTTCTCTTTTAATCACCATAAAGGGGTTCGCTAAGGCTAAAGAGTGTCCTCTCATGGCTGATCCCTGACCTAGGCTGCAGCTTCTCAAATTGTTGCTGATCAAATACGACATGATTCTGTCCAATCCGTTCTTCAGTACGTCTCCTTAGTGGTCTTCTCTTTAAATGGGTTATTATCTTACTAGGAAAAAAAAATGTTCCACCTCTGGAATTAATGTTGTTTTCTGTGTTCTCAGAGTTTTTATCCTCCCTTTTCAACCATGCTCTGTAAGAGAAATACAAAGTATAAGTTGTACCACTGGAAGGAGAAGGCAAAACAAACAAACAAAAAACCAATGCAGTTAACCATTTAGTACAATTTGTATGCCTTTCAAATATCTACTGTAAAAACACATAAAGCAAAGCATATGCTTCCTAGTCTTGAGGTATGACTCCCTTTAGTCACCAGCACACAGGCTGAGACCCTAAGGATGAACCCTGGTGAGTGGGGAGGGTGGGACTTGGGTGCCATGTCCTGACCTGGAGCATTTGGGAATGTTGGGAGCATAGCCGGTGGCCACAGGGGCTGGGCAAAAGCTACTGCCCAGTGTGTACGTGCGTGCGTGCGCGCTGGGGCACAAGTCCCAACCCCCAGGCCCATGACAGGGAACCTCTTAACTGAAAAGCACTCAAGATCCTCTCCCAGGTGACCCTGAGGACTAGGCAGAGGCAGGGTTCATGTGCTCACAAGCAGGGCAGAGTGACACGGTAAGCAGCTAGTTCCAAACTGCACAGATGATCTCTGTGTCCTCTTTAGTTGTTTATTTTGGGGGGTGGCAGAATTCTTAACTACTGGATGAAAACCCTATGACCGGCTGGAGCAGGGAGAATACTGCCTCCTTTGTGAGAGATCTGTAAGAGCTTTCCCCTTTGGTTCTGAAGTTGTTCAGAAGAGCCTGGAGGTCACTTCTGCTCAAGTGCTCGTGCCTGCCCCTGGCCGACTGTCACCTTCCAGCCACCCATGCTCCCAGCCCCTGACCCAGATCCTGCTGGGTACTCACTGCACTCAGGAAGTGCTATGGGGCAACTCACGGACCTCCACGGAAAAGTAAGGAATAACACAGGATAATATTTGCTAAATAAATGCCAAAACTTATTTTACTGACTAAACATAATATAAAACTCAAAAGGAACAGAAGAATATCTGATAATAAGCAATGTTCTTCTTCCTTCCATTTCTTGGGTTTCCCTCCAGAGAAAGTAATTTTTGGAAAGAGGAGTGGTTCTTCCTCAACCAGAGAGTGAGACTTCTCAGCTGCTCTTTCACTGTGGAGAGAACACTGACCGGGGGTGGGACCGCAGTGCGGACAGCGGTGAGGGTAAAGCAGTGGCAAAGATTCAGAGGTAGGAGCAAACCTAATACAGATGGAATACTGGGCAGAGGGCTTGGGAGAAAGGGCGCATGCCCGGGATTTACGGAGAGAAAGAGTCTGAAGATGGTCCTGAATGGATGCCAGGTTGGGATACTTCCTGCTGGCCACGGAAAAAGTCTAGGACCCCAACACATGCTTTTAAATAGGAGGATGACAGGAAGGTCGGAGGCAGTAAGAATAGTGAGGAGGCCGCTAGAAACCAGCAAGGGTGGGAAGAAGAAACGAACGGAGCCACAAAAAGACATGGGAAGTTTCATGTCTTAATGGTGACAAAATCATAGCAAGTATATGAAACCAGCACATTGTACCCGTTGATTGCACTAATGTACACAGCTATTATTTCATAAAAAAAAGACATGGGAAAAAAGAGCAATGGTGAGTCCTGAGGGTGCCTGGGCGGGTCCCCAGTACCAGGGAGTGGTAACAGGGACATTATAGGGAAGGCAGGAGGAGGGGCCAGCTTGAGAGTGAAGAGGCCTGAGCTTATGAGAGAGATGGTTTTGGATGCCACCCCAGATAGAAATATCTAGAAGGAAGCTGCAGGCCTTGAAAGGGAAGTCAAAGGTCTCTAGATACAAAGATTTAAGATCAATGATTAAAACAAAAAAGACTGAAATAAAGGGGGCAGAGCAGAAAGAGGGGAAGGACAAACAAGAGAGGGTGTTGGGTCACAGGAGGCTTCAAGGGTGAACAGTTATCCTAAAACATCTGCACCCACAGGTTTCTAAGAAGACCCTGTCTGCAGGGCACAAAAGAAGAACAGATACGAAGGCAGGAGAACTAGCTTAGACATAACAGAGAGAGAGTGGTCACAAAACATAATGATTCAAATAGGAAGTGAATAGAAAAGCTGGATTGTCTAGAGAAAACGGAAAGACAAAGTAGGCGAAGTGGAGGACTGCTCAGTGAACTGTAGAACTCACAGTGGCAGGTGGGACATCGTGCACTGTTATCTATATCATCTGTTATTCACATGAGCTCTGTATTTGCTGGGAAAAATCAAATCCAAGCAGCTAAGGGTACCATGGACGAGTCAGAGGTGGCCCAGTAATGTCATAGTGCCAGTGTCTCAGCTATCCTCACCCCCTTGTAACCTCAGCCGTGGGAAAGTGTCTCCAAGTTATGGATGGGAAGCTCTGTAAATGCCAGGTGTACAGGCAACCTCCTCCAGTGTTCTTTCCCAAAGACAAAATGGAAAGCAGTATAAAGCAGATCTATACTGAGCCCAACTAAGGGCATTTAGTTACTGAAGAAAACGTTCCCTTTGTAAATGGTGCCACTTTGCATTTTGCATTTTGGAGGTTACAGATGCAGCACATTCTTCAACACACTGATGGGCACTTTAAGGTGTTACCTGCCTGGTCAAGAACATGGCTGTCCCTGCAACTTAGGGTTTATGGTTAAAAAAAGACACATGACAATCTTCCTTTTTTCAAATACTGCAAAGCACTCTGAGCTACAACATAATTAAAGCAACAGTTAAAATATCTTTTCAAGGGTCTAGAGATTTTTTTTCTTTACTATTCTTCTCCCTGCAACCTCAACTGAATATAGATGGGTAATTTGTCAGCCAAATCATACGATGCTAAGAATGTGAGATTCTGTTTGAGAGAGACAGGATGGGCTTGGCTGCTTTGAGGATCAGCATGGCGGTCTAACGTAACAACTACTAACCAATCGATCCACAAAATACCCTGTGTTATGTGCGTATATTGAAATCCTCAGGTGATCCACAGTGATTCTTTGCAGACGTGGGGGCCACAGGAGAGCTCCAGGGCTGATCTATGAACACACTGTCAACCTCCACTCAGCTGTCACCAAAGGGTGGCAGGGTGGGACAAAACCGCCTAACACTTGTAATCAGAGTGTTACATTAATAAATACAACCTCAAGTTGAATTTTTAAAAGGATGAGTACGTTTGTAAAACATTCTGTCTTACTACTGTCTCACAGCTGTGCAACAAAACCCGCTCAATCCCAGACCCCAGGGCTGTTGGCTGGCGGGGGTCCTTAGGCCTGGTGGGGTGCTCGGCTCCCACCTTGGAGGTTCTCCTACATTCTCTGTATTGGTTCTGCAAGTAGTTGCTGTTGGGCTGAATTTCAACACTGCATAAATTTAACACTGCATAAATTAACATAGGAAATTCCCAAAAGAATGAGGGAGAAGCTTTGCAAGTCATAAAAAATTGCTTCTTTCATTTAAGGAACAGCTAACACTTAATCTTAATGTAGAGGGAGAAATTCCTTGCTTTTGCTCATCACTCAGGCACTGGGGCCTGCAAACCCCTTTTAGAAACAGCTTGGTAAACCACCAAAAAGCGAGAGGTTCAGGCACCGGTGCTGCTCTTTTCCCGGCTCTCTTTCCTATTCCAGCCACAAGGAACCCCTGGAGGCTCACACTCGCAAACAAGAACAGTGCCCCATTGAGACCTGAAGTCCTGGGGCATCTCTGCTTAACTGCAACCACCCTAACGGCTCCCCTCAAATATTTTTCTTTTGCTTTGTTATTGTTGTTGTTGAGACAGAGTCCCACCCTATGGCGGCACAGCTCACTGCAACCTCAGACTTGAGCTGTGGGCGTCCCATTGCCTCAGCCCCTGGAAGCCTCTGGGATTACAGGTACTCACCTCGGAGCCCGCCTGGGCTTTTCATTTTTTTTAGGAGTTGGGGTCTCACTCTTGCTTAGGCAAGTCTTGAACTCCTGAGCTCAAGCAATTCTCCCTCCTCAGCCTCCCACAGGTCTGGGATTACAAGCGTGAGCACCGTGCCCAGAGTCCCCTCAAATATTTTTGCTACACAGTAATTGCCTCAGCTGATCTTCAAATTATAGCTTTTAGGAGGAGATGACTATCAACCACTGGCTGCCTCAGTAATTTGAGAGATATTATGGCAATGGCAATCCTGGATTGCTAACCAATCATCATGAAGAATATATATATGTATATTTTCTGTCTCTCTCTGTCATCCTGGGTAGAGTGCTATGGTGTCATCATAGCTCAAAAGCAACCTCAAACTCTTGGGCTCAAGAGATCCCCTTGCCTCCATCTCTCGAGTAGCTGGAGTACAGGTGCCTGCCACAACGCCCAGTTAATTTTTCTATTTGTAGTACAGATGGGGTCTTGCTCTTGCTCAGGCTGGTCTTGAACTCCTGAGCTCAAGGGATCCACCAGCCTTGGCCTCCCAGACACCAGCCTTGGCCTCCCAGTAGGATTACAGGCCTGAGCCACTGCACCCAGACTTATTTTTTTCTTTTTTTAAAGATACGCTCTTAGAAGGCTGGTCTCTGGATGAGCTCCCTCAGCACCTCACCAGACTGCAGCCCCATAGAGCTAGTACAGAAGGGAAGGTGTGCACAACCACTGGCAAACAATGGAGACAAGTCCTGGATCAGACGCAGCATCAGTACTGGAGTTTCTACTAAGGAGCGAAGGAAAGGTGGGGAGTGGAAGACAGAGAAGCTGCATTGAGGAAAAAGACAGAACGAGAAGATTATAAGTCAGGGAGGAAGGGAAATAATCTGCAAATTGAATTTACAAGGAGCACAGAGAAAGCTTTGCTGTACATCAAGTACTGGTCCCTACCGCCTGCAAATCTGATTAGCCAACTTATTTTGTTTTCACTATCTGTCCGTTCCTCCCAGCAAGTGCTGTTCTTTGTTCTTCCTGCTTCAGAGGAAACACAAGTTAACTTTTTTTCTGCCTGGACCTTGTTTTAATCTTCTATGACAAATGTTCTGTGTAATATTCAAATTAAGTTACAAGTAATTAACTGTTTTTACAACTTGCTGTAATAACAGATACAACACTAACACACTGCAGTTCCTGAAGGACAAGCATTAGAAAAGAAATGCCTATTAAGAAAAATGAAAATCTATTACCATGGTAATATTTCTTCTCTTAAACTCAGATTTTAAAAAAAGAGAGAAAACGTTATAAAACAACTATTACTCTCTGTAAATGGTTTAGCAAAGGATTCCTATGATGGAAGAGGCTGGGGTAACAAATTTAAAGTTTGGAATTTAGTTTGCTTTGACCTGACTCCAAATTCGAAGGGCTGCCCTACCAAAGGATTGAAAATCTATTATGAAATCTCCACGTGTCATCCTGTGTACCAGCAGCCCAGCTGGGCGATTAATAAATGTCATTAGGTGATGATGATAAAGAAGCCGTTCAACACAATAAAAACATGCTCCTGTGGGTCTTCCCGGGGAGTCAGCCTTCCTGATGCGCCCACTCGCTCTATGAAGGTGGCACCACGTACAACAGACCCTAACGCGGGGCAGGGTGAGGAAGGAGAAGGGGGCTGGGAGCAGCTGAGCCAAGGAGGGTCTGGTCACAACCACCAGCTGGGCCTCCTCCCTCCTGTCCATCCACAACAACTGCGTGTTGCGGGGGACCGCCTACAACTTGAAGGAGATCTTTTTTCAGGGGCTCCCACCCTCTTTCCAAACCATTTTCCAATTTGTTCCTGAGGGTAAAGATTCTTTCCTAGGATTGGTGTGATGATGGCTGCCAGAGGGCTGAGACCTATAGGTAGTGACAGTTCCTGTCTCCCAAAAAAGGAAAAACAAAGACATCGCAGGACATCTGAAAGGCTGAAGACCTTGACTGTCATTCAGGCCAATGGACCTCAGAATCTGCAACTCCTGAGCACAGTCTCCTGGAGTATTTGGTCAAAATCCAGATGCCCCAGTCCCACCTCAGGCCTTCCGATCAGACTATCCAGGACGGGCCGGGTGTGTGCATTTTAAACAAGCTCCCCAGGCAACTCTGACATTTACCCACATCCAACTACTAATATTACTGGAAGAACACTTTGGGTTTGGAATTAAGAGTGGACGATTTGATCTGGGCTCCATCCTTGTGGGGATCACTTAACTCTCAGGGTGCTAATTTTTGCAGTGGAAAGTTGAGGAGGGGTTACATGATCCCTAGGATTCTTCCAGCTCCAACAGCTGCAAGTCTGTTAAACCACCTGCTTCGAATGCAGAATTCATCTGAAACAGTGACCAAAAACAGCTCGCCCTAGCACTAGGCCTTCCTTTTAAGAACCCTGATTTCTAAGCAATAGCTACTACATGTTTAGAGCCTCTTCATACTCAAATAATAGGCAAACATTTGAACTAACACAAATATTTATCCAACACCAATACAATTTACAGGGGAGATGAAATACACTGTCAATTCTGCTATGGCAAATTCCTCACAGGCACTGATCCTACATCTTTGGTTCTGGAGGCTGACTCTATATTCGAGATGTCATTTACACATCCGAGGTGAGAGAATGGGGTGTTCTAGTTTTGGGTTGGAGTGCGGCTGCGCTGAGTTCTGGTTTCACCTATCAGGGTCTTGACCCCAGTACTCCTCACTGCACTCAGGAATGATCCCCCACGAAGAGGTCAACAGGAGCAGGTAGGTCTAAGGTAGCGCTGCCTCCCTGAGAGATGTCCCCGTTCTGGCACTTTCTTGAGCTGGGCTAACTGACCCAAGGACTGGTTTACAGACTGAAACCTCTTTATGGTTGATGGACCCCTGACTGCCCCACCATCTGACTTCAGGCCCCACACTGACCTGTCACTGGCCACCTTCCTGGGGTTGGGCATTGCTTCTCCAGATCCTGGCTCCCTACTCTATCTCCAGAATCCCTCACTAACCAGGCCCGCCCTTCTCGGGGTGAAAGGCATCCCCATGGAAGCCTGCATTTTCTAATGGACTTCATCAGCCAGCAGGCTACATTCAGCCAGGCAGCACTGAGATAGCTGTTTTTCACTTCACTGACTTTAGAGAAACTGTGAAACTGTTGCTATTCCCTCCTGGTTCATTCTGCTACCTCAGCTTTCCCAGGGCTGTCAGGAGTGTGAACTTCAAGGCAGGAGTATATAGTCATGGGAGGCCAGGCAGGCCGATCAGAAACACAGGTGTTCTCCTGAGTGAACTTTTAAGGCAGAGGCAAAAGCACAAATACTGGAGGTCTCCAAAGTAGGGGTACAGCTTATACCAAATAGGCTATGCCTCTTGAGTGCGCCCATGAAAATGTGCGTTCACGCATACCACCTCTTGCTCTCACACATGAAAGTAGAATAAGTCTTGGAATGACAGAGCTGGAGGTCCTCAGGGATCTCCTAGTTCAAATCCTCAATTTATCAAAGAGGAAACTGAAGCTTAACTAAATTAGGATGGTAGCAACTGTATTTCCCACATGCCTGAACTGCCAGTGAAATAGAATGTTCCATAGGAATCCAGTAAGATTTTGCCCCTTTTTGTCAAATGCAGTGGGGCTGAGAAAATGCTAAAATGCTTAGAACAGCTATCTCCAAAGCCACTCGGTTCTCCAAGTAAAGGGAAGAAGCACTACCCAGGGCATTATCCCAAAGGCTATGAAGGCCTTTGAAAGCACCCCCTTTCTACGCCTTGTAAGATAGAGAATTTGGGCACATTTAACTGTAAGTGGGCAAATACTATTGGCTTCTATGGTCTCCTGAAGCCAACAGCAAGACAGAATGGGAACCAGGTTTTAGTGGTAAGAAGTGGTAATCCAACCTCGGGAGCGGAAGAAAGTTGTGAGGTTGAGCAGACATGAGAAATAACAGACAAAGAAGCATCAATCAGTGCTGCCCTGCACTTTTAAATGCTGTATCTCAGATAGCCAGTCAGTAGCTTTTATGTCCTAGAAATAATAATTCTAGCAATTTAATATCTCTTTGCCTTCATGAGGAACACATAACTTAATATACCAGAAATAATAGTCTACATGTCAACCCATGAGGAATTGTTTAAGAATAGCTGAAGAAAGACTGATGAGAATAAATGGATGAATAAGTAGGAAGGAAGAGGAGGGCTAAGACATATCCGGAAATTTTCCTATCAGTAAAATCTATTAGTCTCTAGAACAATGCCCCAGGGAGCCAGTGAGAGCCCGATCTTATGAGTCATTCAAAAGTGGAGTGGACTTGGCTATTGGAATTATTCCATGGGGGAAGCCCTGGCTTGCATCGGAAATGGCCAGTGTGACCTAACGGGCTGTTGTCATGGTTAGCGTTTTCCTTGTTTATCATGTCCAGCTTGTCCTCTGGGTTTAACAGGAAACAAGCAGGGGAGCTGGCCCATCAGGAAGTAAGGTACGCATCTTGCCAAAATCGCCTCTAACAACAGGGGTAGAGTTGTGGTCACGAGGTCATCAGACAATTCCCAAGGAGCAAAAGGACAACCTGGTGTCAGAGAAAAGTACCTACTCATGAAATACTGATGTACAATCCCTGAGGCATGACTGTTGGGCATGGTCTCAAAGTGCCGCAGTACTGAGCTGCCCCTTTCATCACAGGTTCTATCAGCCCCCTCTCCTTGACCTTCAAGCTCTGTGACCAGTTCGGTAGTTCACCAACCCTCTCTGCCCTCCCTTTACGGTTTCCACTCCGTGGAAGAGAGACTGGATGTAAAATACCCTTGAAATCCTAAGCACTGCAGAAATATAAGGTGGTATTGTTTCTTAGGCTCTTGTCTATTTCAGTGGTGCCCATCTCAGGGTAAAAAGGTTTGGGGATTTATCTTTTGCAGTTTTTTTTTTTTGGCCAGGGCCGGGTTTGAACTCACCACCTCCAGTATATGGGGCCGGTGCCCTACTCTTTTGAGCCAGAGACACCACCCAGATTTCTCTTTTTAATATTACCTTGTATTATGCAACCCCCCCCAATAATTGGGTATAAGAGTTGTGAAAACAGTAGGCACTCTAAACACACTAGCTGGGTGGTGCCTATAGCGCAGTGGGTAGGGCACTAGCCACATACACCAAGGCTGGTGGGTTTGAACCCAGCCCAGGCCAGCTAAAAAACGATGACAACCGCAACAAAAAAAGAAGGCAGGGGTTATGGTGGGCACCTGTAGTCCCAGCTCCTTGGGAGACTGAGGCAAGAGAATCGTTTAAGCCCAAGAGCTTGAGGTTGCTGTGAGCTGTGATATCCACACTACCCTACCCAGGGCAACAGCTTGAGACTCTGTCTCAAAAAAGAGAACAAAAGGCCATTCAGATCCATCCGCCATTTTGACAGAGCTGAAGGCCCTGAGCCTAGGCTTGTAATAAACTACACCCTTTGTTTTTGCAAAAAAAAAAAAAAAGAAAACAAAAACAAATAATAAAAAAAAACACTAGCTGAAAATAATTTTAAATTATATTTCAGATGGGGAAGGAGGAGGAGGGAGAAGGAGAGTTTCTTTTGAAATCACTAGTAATAATCTGATGGCTTTTGGCTGATCTGTTCAGTTACTTTCAGTATGAAATAATAACTGAGGAAAGAAGAAAAAATAAGGTTACTGAACACTGTATACAGATGAAATCCTCACCAAGGAAAGAAGAAAAAAATAAGGTTACTGAACACTGTATACAGATGAAATCCTACCCCAATTCACAGATGAGAAAAGGCAAGGCCCAAGGTCACACAGAGTAAAAGATGGAGCTTGGATACTAACTAACTCAGACCAGCCAGATGGTAACTCTGTTGCACCATGTGGCAATCTGACTTTGCCTCAAGTTAACTTGGTTTTATCCTATAAATACATGCCATTGATCTCATGGGGCTCTGTGTAGATGATTCAACACCACCTAGACAGGCAGGATGAAGTCAACACTCCAAACGCCCCTGCAGTTGCCACTTTAGTAATGTTACAAATCACACTACAGAAATAGGCACATATCTTTGTCACTGCGGTTCCCTGTCACTGACTACCCAAGCCCTGCCACCCCAATAAGGCACTATTGTTAAGTTAGATAAATCCATGAGTCAACCTCCAAGTTTCAAGTGCTTCAGCTAGTATTAATATTAAAGGCTGGAGTTGTTAAGAGCATATCGGAAGCTGTTTTTGACAAACAAAAAGGTACGAACTTAACATTAACGGCATTACCTCTACCAAAGACCCTTAAAGAAAAGAATGCCTGGCACACTACTAAGAGTGACACGAGTGCTGCTACAGGCAAGGAACAGGGAAAGGCCACAAGCCAAGAGGCTTTTAAAGAAAGCATAGGCTTTTAATAAATCCTGACTGTATTTTTCCACCAATGTTACTGTTATTTCCTAGCTATCTAGACAATAGCAACCCTCTCGTCGGATATTTAGAGTATCAGAAATTTACGCTAAGTGATATTATTGTAACTACAGCAAATTAGACTGTACAAAGGCATGCTGTGTAACTCAAACGCTAGATTTAGTTGGGTTAGAAGGTCAAACCTAGGGAGTTTGTCGGCAGAAGGAATCAAGGTTTCCAAACATTTCTGCCTCTCAGAACAACCTACATCCAACTCCAACTGTTAAATTGGTTAAATGGTAGGTAATTATGTGACCTGCCAGAATTGATAATTTGCTGTAGGGTTGATCATTAGTTTTTTCAAGTATGTAAATTAGAGAAAATACACATCCTATGAATATCATATTATTCTGATATGAAGGGCCAAGAGACAAATATGACTGTAGTATATAAAAGCAGCAGAAATTCCTTCCTAAATGCTATTTCTGGTCTTCCCTTTCCCTGTCCAATTTAGTGCATTTTATGTACTAGTAGGAGGATTCACCAGTGATTAAATAGTGGGTTTTGGGTTTTTTTAATTTACTTTTCTTTCATTTGGGGGGGACACAGTCTCACTTTGTCACCCTGGGTAGAGTGCTGTGGTATCAGCCTCACTTACAGCAACCTCAAACTCTTGGACTCATGCCGTCCTCCTGCCATAGCCTCCCAAGTAGCTGGGACTATACAGGTGCCCACCCTAGCACCTGGCTATTTTTTTATTAGTAGAGACAGGGTCTCACTCTTCCTGAGGCTGGTCATGAACTCCTAAACTCAAGCAATCCACCTGTCTTGCCCTCCCAGAATGCTAGGATTACAGGTGTGAGGCAACATCCTCGGCTTTGTTTTTTTTTTTTTAAGCCAGATTCTCTGGGTGACTACTTATGGCCTCAAACTGTTAACTTCTAAATTTGCAACCTTCCTCTTAGCTGGCTCTGAATATTGGCCTAGAAGGGTGAGGCAATGACCTTGAGGACACAATCACTAGAGGACTAAAGTTCAGGGTAAGTAGGAAAAAGTATAATTTTAGTAGAAGCTTTTTCTCTGCAAGTAAATGAGTTGACAACAAGGAGGATATAGGTTCAGAAGTTATGATCTAACCAACCCATTACACTAGTTCTTGATGGTGACTAGTTGAGTATAAAGCTTTGTCACATACATCGGTCCATGACATCAGGCACACTATTCTTCTGCTGCCCCCCACCCCTCCCCGGGAAGGCTGGCACACCCACCTCTTTGGCACGATTGACACAGTGCATGTACTGGCTGGCCAGAGCGGAGCACTTGAGGGTCTGGTGGGTGTTCTGCCGGTAACACTGAAGAATTTTGGTCTGCAGATCAGCACAGATTGGGTGAGTCTCATACCGCCTGAAAACAAACACAGGCCCACTGAGATGAATGGTCTTCTTTCGGAATAAAAGTCAAGGTTAAAGAACATACGAAAAGTAAAGATATATATGTTGCAAAATTAGAAGAAAGTTTATGAGAAATAATTTTCCTTAAACATTAAAGAAAGATATCCAAATTGTTTCCATGATAAAAATGTACACCCAGTTCATAAATTCTACACAGTTAGTTACATTAATTGAAACTGCCGGCTCAGCGCCTGTGGCTCAACAGGCTAAGGCGCCAGCCACGTACACCTGAGCTAGCGGGTTCAAATCCAGCCTGGGCCCGCCAAACAACAATGACGGCTGCAACCAAAAAATGGCTGGGCGTTGTGGCACCTGTAGTCCCAGCTACTTGGGAGGCAGAGGCAGGAGACTTGCTTGAGCCCAGGAATTGGAGGTTGCTGTGAGCTGTGATGCCACAGCACTCTACCCAAGGTCACAGCTTGAGGCTCTGTCTCAAAACAAAACAAAACAAAACAAAAACAAAAACAAAAAACTGCCAGGATTTACTCTGAACAACATAACCTTCCCTCCTAAGCCCAAACCATATGAATGGTGTTGGCCAAGCCAGAAATCTAGGAGCCCTAATTCCTCTCTTCCATTCCCACATCCAACTGGTCACAAAGTCTGAGATCCCTGCAGTCTGGGACTCACTGTCACTAAATTAGTTCTGTGTATGTATATATGTATATCCTGGATTCAACCAGGGACCTCCCAGCTCTCTCTCTACTTTGGCCTTCCCCCTCTACTCCTGCTTCCATATTCCTTCCAGAAGGCTCTTTCTAATTGAGGGAATAGTATCTTTCCCTACTACTTTCTTTCTCAAACACGAGGTCCACAGATAGGGTTCCTATCTCCTCTGCAGGTGCTCACGCAGCCTGGATAGACCGTGTTCCAGGCTTGGTTCTTCCTCTGCTCTGCACTCAAATTCCCATCCACTCCTATATATCTGGAAAATACTCATCTCTCCACACTTCTGTATGTGGCTTTCTTTAGGTCTCCCTTCCCTGGTGAGTCCAATCATTCCCCTTATGGGACCCCACCGATCCTCCCTTAACTGTTTGCACCATGCAGGTAACACTCACTATACTAAGTCTGATTTAGTACCTATAAGTAAATATAGTTTACTAGCCTATACTTATTAGAATGCAAATTCCTTATTTTCTTTGTGATCTCAGCTACTAGGTATGAATACTCCTATATAAGCCATGTAATACATTTATTGGAGGAATACAAATGAGTAAAATTCCCTGGGTTCAAATTTTGCTAATACTTACCAATCTCAGATTTTAATTAGATTGCTTCTCAGTGAATATGCGAGACCAAATGCAAAGGTTTCTAAAAAGCTTATAATATACACACGAAAATAATAAAATAAATCCAATAAATTACACAAATGAAAATAAAATGCCCTTGTTAATATGGCAGGGAAACTTGGAATATAAGGACTAAACATTCAGCAAAATACATATTACCATTTTTCAATCTAGGAATTCATATATTTTTTCAAATTAGTTTTGTTCCATATAAAAAGCTTCTAGTCTTTATCAGTTCTATTTTTGAAATTTAAACTTGCTATTTCCATAGTAATCTTGAAATAACATTATTTTACATGTAATGGATTAAAAAAGAAACCTCCAGAGAACATAGAGGGAACATTTCTCATCAATAAGGAAACTCTTGGGTGATGATCTGTCTTCTCCTCATTACTTTTATCCAATACACTAAGCTAATATATATTTTGCTAGAATAGAAATGCAAACCATGTTACTGGTCCCTGAGGGGATTTACTTCCTACTACCCTCAGAAGACAGGAGACATACAGAGAAAAAAATAATACCACAAGTTTTATATATCACTTTCGCTTTTTCATTCATTACCTTACTGCTTTGTCAAATACTTAAGAATAGAAATTAAATCTAATCCCAGATGTTCCCATGCTTTTTACGATTTCCAACTTCAGATGTCTGAGAATTTTTCTGGACACAGACTTCTCTAATCCTCTACCATGAGCATCAGTATTTAAAAGGAATCAGCTGTGCTTCAAAGAATATAGGCACAGAGACCACTAACTGACTAATGATAGCAAAGTCCACACCTGGAGAAACACAATAAAATATGATTAAGCATCAGATCAACCGAACCTCACAAACACATGACTAATAACTAACAGTTCATAGGAAAGCAGGTTACATTCTATCCTAGTGTTGACAACTGATCGTTTCTCTAGTATGTCTTAGGGAGAAGGAGGGAAGGGAGGGATGAACAGAACAACCCCAACCAGGTAGTAGGCCCTTCTCATTAACGTACAGGGGAAAACTGTAAAGATGAGCACCCACACCCAGCATGTCATAAAGAAGATAGAATTTTTTGTCTTTAGAAAGACTACTCACATCTAATACTATGGACTCCTTAGAAAGAGGTCATTCAAGTTGTAAATAAGCATTTACCCTGAGTTAAGATATTAGACATGCAAGTTAAAGTCCATGAGTTATTTATAACTTGAAAAGTGTCAAAACATACTTTTATCACCACAGATCAATGCTACTCCCCTTCTAGGGCCCTTGATTTCCTGTCTGTAAGTCTGCTCATGCCTGTGTGTGTGTCTGCACGTGTGCACTCATCTTTTTACACACATTTCAACCTGGATTGATGATTAGATGGTAGAAAGGGGGAAAGGGGAGTGGAACTCGGTATAATTGCTCCCCTCCCAGTTCCGGGAGCAGACTCTGGGACGTTTTCTTGGATTAATCTGCCAGGGTAAAGCTCTGTCTCTGTATTGATCTGGGATGCTTGTTATGTTGGCCCTAATGCACTGTTTTCACTTTGGGAAAACGATAAATGAGATTACCGGCTAACATTAGAGGCCCATAAAACACAAGCCATGGCACTTTCCATTCAGGAAAAGGATCTCAAAGACATTTCCAATATGCATTATGGTAAACCCTCCACACACTCATGAAGTCAGCAATCGGCTTTTATTGACCACTTTTACTTCTGTTGATGGGAAAAGCTACTACTAGGCAAAAAATAAAAGGTAGAATTTCGAGTTACCTAAGAAGGAAAATTAAACCTTGACTGCAAAGGACGTCTAAACGATTTGGTTTCTTGATATGTAAGGAAGAAAGAACAAAGAAATGGTGAATGACAATGACAAGAGAAAGACAAAGGGTAGATTTGGAGAACTCAGAGAGACAGTGAGGGAGTGCAAAGATGCCCATACAATAGTCACCCACAAACATTTTAGCATAAAGGGACTGGCGACAGCCGACCTTTGAAAAGACACATTTGTCAAAAACAATTAAAATGAGAAAAAAAATCTGGTTTTATGATCACTGGAAATTACTGGGGAATTTTAATGAATCCCACCAAATAAATATACATCTCTCTCTCTCTTCTGCTTTGTACTCTTTTGCTCCTAGTTCCTTTCTTCTTCCTTCATTTCTACCAGCACTAGCAGCCCGCTGTCCCTTTGTCACTACCAAGTCCATTGTCGAAACTCTGGAAAAAGACAGAGAAGAATAAAGGCTCTACTCATTTAGGCTGTTTCTCATTTTTCAGAGCTCAGAACAACATGGTGATGGACATAAGTCATTACTACCATAGCAGACTTCCCTATAAGTTGAATTAATGGTCAAAGAGAAATGAGAACAGTTTCAGTGTCTAGAACTTTCCTGTTAAGACCCTATGACACAGTTATGCTTGGTGATTTGTTTCAGAACTAGCTGCTGGTTGCATTCTGCCTCTCCCACTTTCATGTCTTAGAAACATCTTTAATGTGGGCCTGAGCTTTATATTTCAAGAACACTACTTGTCCATCTTTTTAATTTTAATATAAATAGCAAGGATAAGAAGGCAACTTCAGAAAACAGAGATATCTCTTCTCATACTGCTCTCCAGTCAGAAGGCTAAATGACCATCAGTTAGCGGCCAAAATGTCTAAAGCCCCAAGGAACACAGAAATTACTCATTTTGAATACACACATGAAAGAAATGACCCTTTCCCAGTATTTGCACCAATAAGTACTCTGAGAGAGTTCTATAGGTACTATACCTCCAGAGAGAGGAAAAGAAAGAAGGAAGGAGGGAGAGAGAAAATATGAGAATGGCAGGCACCAAAAGGAGAATTAAGATTTTAACAGGTTCAGACATTGCATCCTTCATGGGGTCAGGTGGTCTCATTAAACCATATTTAATACTCTAAGAGCAGGGGTACAACACAGTCATGGAGTCAAATCCTTAAGTCTAATTCTTACGGCACAATGCAAAAGATCTTATGTTGTCATCTACTAACTTTTCAGTAGAGTCCAGCAGTCAGGATTTCTGCTTTTCTTTTAAAACCCTAAACTAAAGCTATCAAGCACACTGTTGATATTTAAAAATATGTAATAATTCATTCTGGTTTCTCTTATCATCTGTAATTTATCAGAAAATACAATATAAAGGAAGAAAATATCTAAAATGTATGATCTTCTATTAATTTTTTTCATTTTACCTTAAATCACGATATCCTAAATATTAATATTCAGAATAAATGTAAACAATCTCTTCCTCCCCACAAATTTCAGGGTATGGAGTGAAATTCCAAAACCCAGGAAAATAGCAAAGGCCTCTGATCATCTGTCCCAGCTAAAATGAGCACTGCAGTACTCCACACACACAGATTTACGGTGCCCATGCCGGCAGGCCACATGCTCCCTGAGCACATGAACAGGAATGAGCCAAAATGTTAAGGTGAACAAAAAACTTTCCAATTTTGCAATATGTTTTTCTTTCTCATTCAATAACAGTGGGTACTCGGAAATGATGGGGGCAGGTAGGGAAAACCCAGAAGAGTGGGGATTTATTAATTAACATGTAACACACTGCAGCTGGTGGGAGAACACACTGTCACTATGGGACTCCCCGATGCCTGGTTTCTTTGTCCCAGAGGAGGCAGTTCTTCCTCTGCCCTTCTGCCTACCAGGCTCACCTCGAGTGGGATTCCACTACATAGGATCACCCCACACAACTCCCCATTAGGGTCTGCACCTAGAAAACTGGGGCCATTGTCTGCTGGTTCCCCAAAGAATAAGGGTCCCCACTGTTTGGTCATGTTATTTACAAAAGTGCAAAGATTTGTGAAGTCAGGTATCTAGTATGAAGTGATAAAAAAACGATCCATTGACTAATTTTTATTTTCCACCACATCATGGTGTTCTTAACTTGTTTTGGAACTATGTACACCATGGTTTTTAATCTCTAAAGCTGGAGATAATATTAATTCTTACTTATATAAAATATATCAGGAATAAGAGGCAATAATTATGCAGATTTTGGGTACACACAACACGAGTGACCTCAACATTAATTCAAACCTAGAAGGACCCAAATCACCTTCCAGATAGCACTTAACTTAGGACAACCAAGTACTTGTGAGATGTTATTTTTTAAAGCTCACAAAGTTTTCTCATCAAGCAAAATTCTATAACTAACACATTCCATTTTAGTCAGGGTGGGGAGACTTTATTTAGAATATACTCTCCCTCCCTTTCTCTCTTAACCATGCCTAGAATATTTTTACTACTTAATAAAGAATGCTGTAATAAAAACAGATACTAATGGGTTAACAATGCAGCTTTCTGTGTTAACAGTGCCTGAGAGTGCCCCAGATTATAGTAAGAGCCCTGGGGACAAACTACCTCCTGCAACACACATATTAGGGAAAGAGCAGCATCACAGCTGACAGAAGTGGCCCTTGGTTATTGCAATATGGGCCAGGTGTGGTGGCTCACACCCATAATCTTAGCACTTCGGGAGGATCGCTTGAGGCCAGGAAATTATGACCAGCCTGAGCAACATAGCAAGACCCTGCCTCAAAAAAAAAAAAAAAAAAATTGGGGCAGGCATGGTATATGCACTTGTAGTCCTAGTTTCTTGGGAGACTGAGACAAGAGGGTCCTTGAGGCCAGGAGTTTGAGGTTGCACTGAGCTATGATGACCGCACTGCACTCCAGCCCACGCAACAGTGTGAGATACTACTTCAAAACAAACAAACAAGCAAAACGTAACAAAATTCAAATAAGTAAAAAGAATTGCAATAGGTATAGCAGTATTCACTTTATCCTTTCAAAAGATCCACAAGCATTGAAATGAAAACATTAAATCTCAATCTCCCACCGTTATATCCACATGGGAATGGCACTAATCCTAACATATACCAAACTTTCTATCTGAATATCTCAATAAGGTTTTAGGGCCAAGAAACACATTATTATTATTATTATTATTACTACTACTATTCTGAAAGAAAAGCATGTTACTTACTCTCTCCTGACTCTGTAAAGTATCTTCTAATAAATAACTTAGAAAATGTTAATCATCAGCACATACAATGCACCAACCTCAGGCTTTTTTTCTTTAAAATGTGTATCTATGTAGTATCTTGAACTTATGCTCATACAAGTTATTTTCGCCCTTTAGGCTTTGCCAGTTACTTCCATCCCCCTTGCTGCTACTTTGGAATGTTCATTAAAATTGGTCTAAGAATGAAAGGTATGAAGGTTGGTTGTTCCATTCATTCTTTTTTCTGATAATGAATATAAAATCACAGATGTTTACTGAACATTCATTACATGCCATCCACTATGACAGTGCTGAATAAGACATGATCCTTGCCTAAAGCTGGGTCAAAGTCTAGGGGCGTGAGATCCAGCCATATACACAAGTTCTTACAGAGACAGCAAGAGGTAATAACCCTGTAAACATAGTGCTAAGCAATCACAGAGGTCTGCTTCCAGGTGTGAGCAAAAGTGAATATATGGTATTCCAGACAAGGAGATACTCCATCACCAGTGAATAGGAGGTGGGAATTGGCCTCAAGGTCCTCCTGAAGTAACCTTCAAGCCACCAAGATCTGTCCAACATTAGATCTAGACTACAGAGACAGACTCTGAGAAGAGGAGAGACCTCCTTGGCCTTGGGTTATAAATACATCCACAACCCTGTTACTGCAAGTCTTCTAAACTCCTCTGCATTCCCTCAGAGAAAGGTTCTGTGTCTGTGTTCATGATGTTTGCCAACAGGCTTGGCTTGGGAAGGTGAGTGTAGCTGTTTGTAGTAAGAGCTTATAAATTCTCTGAGTCAACTAGGGAATCCACAAGGAAATAATCAGAGGCCAAAAGCCTCAGACCTACTAACAAATAAAGGAAAACTAAAGCAAGTTCCCAGGTACTAAGCTGTGACAGGAGAGTCTGGTGATAACCTGCAACTGGTGCCCAAACCACTGTCCAGTCTTCATCGTTTTCCCCTCCAGGAGCACCCTTGGTAACAGCTCTGTTGCTTCACTGCTTGATACTGTCAAAAAGGAGGACGTTGGATGATTCAGTTCTAGATCAATGCTTATATCTGGAAGGAGAAAGGAGATAGGGGAAACTGGAACAAGCCAGGGAAGGTAGAAAGATGCTAGAAAGCAGAAGAACCTGCCAGAGCTAGAGGAGAATCCTGGAGGAGAAAGGCAAGTTGTGGGCTGAATTCGGTCAGATAGTTCAAAAGCAGGGACTGGCTGAGCACACTAGTCAAGCCACCAAGGAGGTCCAGGCCAAGAAGAGATGGCAAGTTCTAGGTTAGGGAACTAAAGCCAACTGTGGCGTTTGTCCTCGAAGATAACTTGAATCCCAAGTTCTTGAAGGGGCATTGCATCTTCGATGAAGGGGCTCCCTTCATCACCCACTCTTCCTTCAGAAGATCCTCAAGCTCAGAAGAGGAGACCTGAAGACACCACACGTGGGTGTGGCCATTATAATCCAGGCCAGCGATCAATGTAGTAGGTTTTCCTGTCTCGGGATACTTACAGTGCACCTAAGACCTTCTGAGAAAATTTAGTGAGACATGGGCACACCCTTTCAGAGATAACCCTTCCACAGCTGGAGGAATATTTGCTTCCTAGGCCTTACTGTACCACCGTTGCCAGTCTAGCTACTGCCACGGCACAGAGTCCCAGAGCCCTCCCGCTGAGTGGGGTCCGAGCAGCAGCCTGTGCACATGCAGGGTAAGTTTCTGTTTTAAGGTGCTTCTAAATTTTCAAAAAGAATTACCCTTTGGGGATGGACTTTTATGCTCCTTCTCAGCCCAGGAGTGACTTGGGTGGTAAAAAGTTAGGTGAAATTCCATTTGAGTCACCCAAGCATAAAAATACATTTCCGCACCCCCTCCTCTTCCCTGCTGTGATCAAACTTAAGAGAGTTCTTTTAATACCAAAATACGTCAAGAACAGTTTACTTAAAAAAAAAAAAATTGAAAACTGTCACATATCTCAATGAGGACTTTGACACATTCTAAAAACCCAGGGTAAGACCAACAGTTAAGTCTGTGGTGAGAAAGCATGTTACATTACTTTACGCGATACTCATTTTTTCCCCCCACTACATTTTTAAAGTAAGATTCAACTACCAGATAGAGAAGGAATGTGTCTGGCTCCCTTCACTGAAAGAATTGCAAATGTATTTATTTTGGTGGCAAGTGCAGGGAAAAAATAATTCATCCCGGTCTGCCCTTTAGGTGTCAGAGCACTAAAAATAAAGCGCAGGGGAGCAGCAGTCGGGGAGAAGGGCAGACTCAGGCCTCCGCCTCTTCCGACACTTGGCATTATTAAAGGGCACCTGGGCACTGGCGCGTTAGAGGGAAATCCCCAAATGGGTACACAGGCCATGCCAGCAGAGTTCCGAGGACGCGGTGCCGCCAGGTAGAAAGAGCAGTACACGGACGTCAGAGCTGGGGCCCGTGTACACGCTGCAAAGGGGGCAGTAAAGGGCAAGCAGAAATAATGGGGGGCAGATTCTACCTCCACAGAAGCTTATCACTTCCTGGGAGAGAATGACACACCCTCGTTAAGGTCACAGATGACACAGGCACCCTAAGTGTCCAGGAAACAGCATAGGCAGTGAGCGCTACCACAGTACCCAAGGAGGGCGCGACCGCTTTAGCTGGGGGGTGGTAGGTAGTCTGGGGTTCCACGCAGGAGGAGCTGGGATCCGAAAAGGCCCCGACTGAAGGGTAGACTGTAGGAGGCAGAGGGGCGTCCGAGAGCCAAGGCCGGCATGTTCAGGGGGCTGAGGCTGCAGCAGAGGGCAGCAGGGGGAGCAGTGCTGAGAAGGGCCATGGAGAGTCTTCTGACAAGAGACAGCGTGCTTGGATTCCATTCTGCATGTGACAGCAAGCCACCCTCTTCCATATGGGAGAGTGCAGTCACCAAGGTGCCGACTTAGGTCGATCTGATGCAACTAAATCAGACGGATAGATGTGGAACTCCACTGGCTTCCCCGTGGAGCAGTACCAGGGTGAAGTAGGCTGAGAAGGAACAGGGGAAGGACACGAGGTAAAGAAGAGGAAGGACTGGGGGAACCACACCACGGCTCAGGCCTTGGGGACGTGAGGAAGGAGCATGCTCAAAGTGACATCAGGAGGCCGGAGTGGCAATGACCCCTGCCCTGATCTAAATGTGCAGCTGGAGCTCAGCAGGAGGGAGGGCAGGGCCACCGTCATGGATTAGATAGAAATCCTCTGTAGGACGTGGTAGGAGTGTGGGACGGAAGGAGGAAGGACAGCTGAGCCTTGGGCCCGGCCAGCGTGGCAGGAAGGAAGATGGCACTGACCATGGAGAGGGGCTTGTGTAGGGCAGTATCACGAGGCTGGGGATGAGAACACAGTCAAAGAGAAGAAGCTGGATGAACGGCCATGGCACATGAGGCCAGCAGCCTGGGGAAGCATCTCAGCACCGGGCAGGTGCACCAGGCTGGTGACACAGAGAGAAGAGGAAGAGAAGGGTCGGCTGGGTGGGAACTCTCAAAGCCTAGCCCCATCCTCTGACAGCAACAGGAATTCTGGCTAGTTAGCACGCTATGAGAAGCAGCGGGACACGAAGAGGACTCTCAAGGAGCTGGGCACTAACAGCAGAGACACGGCGTGTGTAGGAGGGAGGCCGGGTGGACTAAGGAGCTTGGGGGACTCCGGCCCAGAGGACCCTCAGCCCTGACCAGGGACATGCCAGATCCCTCCTCTACCCCAGGCTGGACTTCTCAGCACAGCACAGAACATATATAAAAAGTACACATATCAAAGGCAGGGTATAGTGATGCAATTCCTGGTGTCCTGCTCCTCACATTGTGTCCGCGACTTCCAGTCTGAGTCCTGCCTTCTCACTCTCCAAAACAGACGTGCACTGAAATTTATGGGAGTTTAATAGTTAATGGAAAATGGAGTAAGCTTAGCATGAAATACATCTGAAAAATTATAGATGTTGGACACCAATGATTACTTATTGCATAAGCTCAATATGTACATGAATTTAAAATAATATTACAAGTATATGCTGATATATACATAAAATGCTACTGAAACAATACATAACAATTAGAAATAGCAGTTGCTCTCGAGGAAAATGAATAGACAGTTAACTAAGGAGGAAATTAACTTCTGTCTATGATATTTAAGTTTTTTATATTGTGATCATGTTGCTTAGTAAGAAATGATTTATTCCAAAAGTGCAATGGCATATTATTTATACATATATGCCCTGAGAAATTGCATACGGAAGTTTGCTCCCCTGCCAGATGCCTAGGCACCACAATTCCTAATGATAATGCCATGTCCAGGGATTTTGTGGCACTAAAGAGAAAACTGATCAAAATGACAACTCTGAGACACCAGATAGGAAATCCCACATGCAAACTCTACAGAAAGACACAAATGTAAATTGGGAAATAATCTATAGTGTCTCCATAGGTTGTCACAAGTTTGGAACAAGCCCTTCTGATTTAATGTCTCAGCAACCTTTTGAGGAAAAAGTGTGACATCCTTTAAGTCACAGGGCAAGGCATTGGCAGTGAAGTGTGACATGAGCATCTGAAAAGCCTGGAAGCTTTCTTCCTCTATCAACTTCTTCAAAAGTCGGCCTCTTCTGTGTCTTTTTGATTGTGGTGTCCCCACCTCCATCCGTCTTTCACTTGTAATTCTGAAAGCTCGGATCTCTGCCCCTCCTGTTCTCCTACAGTTCCTGCTTCTCGGAGGATTCTCCTATTGCTATGTGTGTGATGAACTGAATTTCGAGTCTCTTCACCAGTCAGTAGCTGTGCGATGTTAGGTTTCTCTGGGCTTCAGTTCTAGCAAATATATAGTCAGTCATCTTACCCATCGGAAGCCAGGGACGAGATTAGATGATTCCTTCTAACTCTAAGCCTCTAAGCATCAACTAGATATGATCAATTTATCATTTCCATTTTCTTATCTGAATAAGATTTTCCTTCCATTTTTCACCAATAGCAATATTGCTAGCTCATCACTGTGCATTAAACTTTGGTTCTTTTGTTGTTTAATATTTTATAATCAAGAAGTCATAGAGGATGTTAGTTCTTCCTTTGAAATGTCTTTCACTTTCAACCCTTCCTCAGCTTCCTCTCTCATCACCCTAGGCTAACCTATCACTTCACACATTTACCTCTGTTACTATAACCTCCACATAGTCTCTGCCCTCAGCTGCCTCCTGTTCCTCAATTGGCTTCCACTAAATGAATAGCCCGCAAAATGCCAGCCATTCCTAGGAGTCAACCAGGGTTCTCCCTTCTCCTTTCCTCCACCTTGCAGAGCTAATTTTACTTCCCAAATACTTCTCATACCTCCTGCCTCCTCACACGCTGCTACCTGCACTGCTGGCACAAAGAATACCCACTAAAACTTCTACTAAACTGCTGTTTACCTATTCTGGCCTCAAAGTGAAGGACAGATGGTGACATTTGCAAGGTTGTTTTCAAGCACAATCTAATATGAACTGGTATAACAGTCAAAGAGTGCAGCTACACATATTCCTAATGTCCATCTCCCGAGCCACGTTATAAAATTATAAAATCATTCTCTGAATTGATTTTATTTTTCACTAGTGGATAAGGGCACTATCTACCGGAGCAGTAAGTTTCCATAGGAACTAAATTCATTTCAAAAGGTTTCAACACAGAAGCTTTAAAAAAGTGCTCAAACCACATACCGATTTTATATCCTTGAAATTCAGAAAATTATAAATATTAACCTTTTAAGCCCCTGAAAATCCTGGGAAATGAGAAGACAAGTTTCTTTGTGTTTGGGAAACGGATATGTTTAAGATAAATGGTAGGAAAAAGGAAAACTTAGAAGATGAGTTTCTAATTCAGAATGTTTCATTTCTAGTATTTAACACAACTAATCATGCATGGTAATACTATTTACTAGTTTTTGGAAAACAAGTGAGTGCACAATGATTTCAAGTAGTTGCTAATATTTGCCTGATTTAATATTCCATAATTTAAATATACAAGGCATTTTTATAGCTAATACGAGGGAACCGTCTTTGTGGATGTGTAAGCACACTGAACTACCATGCCTCTATGGAACATCCACACAATAGCTGTAATCTAAAAATTCTAACATGTTTTCTTTTTTGTTCTGATGATGCTACAAGAAGGCATTAAGCTCCGGTATATCTTCCTGTATTACATAAATGGACTTAAGCATTTTTCAGGGAACAGGCAAGATTTAGCAAATTGGCTTAACATTCTAGGCTGCTGCTGAGACTAAAATGAAAAAGACCAACTATGAAGTATAGAAAACAACAATCTACTACACAAATTCTCCAAATGATTATGATGAGCCTCATACAAGAGTGTTTCAGAGGTGGAATCTCAATGATTTCTGTATAAAGGGATAATGATGTATTACTGCAAGACCAAATAATGCATTTCTCAATTCACGTCTGGATTGGATTCACCATGCTGAGCTCCATTAGTTTTACATCTCCCTAAGGGTTCCAATTCAGCAGTATTAATCTATGCCATTACACACAGCCCCAATCTAGGAACGCCTGCCTCACGAATGTCCCTTAATACAGCTCTCCAGTTGAGTGTTTCTGGAGAAAAATCACAAGCTCGGGAAACTGGAATCACCGTAAACGCTAAAAGGATGCTAAATCCTGCCACGGTGTCATCACACGGCAAGCTCCTTCTCCCCTCTCCCCCCTTACTATGATAATTCATGTCACCTCCAACCTCTTCAAATATCTTCCCAGCCTGTCCCCTTCACCTTTGGCTCTTGACTAATGTATTGGCCTGTTATTGCACTGAGAAAACAGCAACCAACAGTAACTCTCTCATCTTCCCATCATAAAATCTGGATCTGCACCCACCTTCTCCTTTTCTATTGTTGCCACTGTAGTTTTTTTCTTTTTAAACAAAATAGGTTCAGAAGGCATTCTGTTGTTACTTTGGAGGAAGAATGTCTCTCTTATAAAAAGAGAGGCAGATCCCTACACACGAATCCACTTCTTACCACCACCCCCCACCCTGGTCTGCTAGGGGGATTTTCTCTCCTCCTCTTCGTATTTTCAGCCTCTTTCTCCACTTGCAGGCTTTTGCTAGCATCCCACCATTCTCTAGCCAACAGCAAGGAAGGAAATGTTACAACCTATGCTGCCCAACACGGTGGCCACAGCCACACGTGGCTATAAGCTATGGAGTGCCTGCAATGTGAGCAGGGCAACAAAAGGAATGCTTTTAGTTAATTGAAATAAACTTAAATCTAAACAGCCCCAGGTGCCCAGTGTTGAAAGACAACTCTAGCAAATGCTACTCTGTTAACAGACTCCTCCATTTCCTCACCTTCCCTCATTCTTTCCTCTCTACACCCAAGTGGCTTTCACTTCACCTTTCCATGGAACTGTTCCTGCTAAATCCAAGACCTCTAAGTGGCCAAAGCACGTGATTTCAAGTAGACCTCTTACAGGACCATCCAGCACAGACTTACTCCAGAAAAGTGCTCTCTTTCCTTCTGGAATAGTTTCCAGGCTTCTACAGTACTGCATTCTCCTGCTTTTCCTCCTGGTTCTAAGCTCATCTTCTAACTGATCTCTACGTGTTGGGGTTGCTCAGGGTCAGGGTTTTCTCTCTCTCCAGAGGCATCACAACCATTCTCCCATCTTTAAATGCTGTCTGCATGCTGGGAGTGATCATACTTCTATCTCTTGTTTGGCTTCTCCGAGGTAACTATCTACTGCTATTCATGCTGAGATTTTACAGGCACTGCATGTTTAAGTCTGAATTCCCTCCATCCTGAATTTGTTCTTTCTTTCTTCATGTCAGTAGGTGGACCCCCCCAAACCAGAAGTCATCCTTGACACGCCCCCATTCCCAATACCCAATCTGTCACCAAGGTTGGTCAATTAAATCTCTAAAGTACATCTGGAATTGACCCAGTCCTCCCCACTGTCATTAGTCTGGTCCCAGCTGCCATAAACACCTGCCAGGAATACTTCCACAGCCTCCCAAGGAGCCCCCTGGTTCCCATTCTCAGCCCTTCACTCACATCTATACTGTAATTCATTATCAAAACCACACTCAGAGTAACACTTTTTAAACTACAGGTCTGTGTTATAACTCTTAGGTTACAACCCAGTGCTTCAGAGGTATCTGACCTCTCTTGGGATAAAATCCAAAGCACTGCCTGTGGTCCATTAGGGCCTACAAGGTGTGGCCTGTCTCTATCTCTCTTCACTCTACTCTCCCACAAGAGCTTCCCTTCAGAACCCAAGGGAGCTAGGCTCCTACCTGAGTCTGGACACATCTGGTCCAGCTGCCCTTCCTTTATGCTTCTCCTGACACTTACTATTTTAGCCTTCAGATCTCAGCCTTTAAAGGCCATCTCTGACCCCTTAGTTGATCCCCCTATGACACATTCTCATAGCACTTGATAGCACTTTTCACAATTACCATTGTCAAGTTATTTGGGTGACCAGTCATTTCCCCCAGTTGCCTATAAGCTGTAAGAGGGCCTTATTCCCAGTGCCTGACACAACATCTGCCCAGCACCACAGGCTGCTCAGATCTCCCCTCTCCAGGCAGACCTGTGAGGAACAGCAGTCAAGCTATGCTGGGGAGACAAGTGTTCTTAACATCCCAACTGGAATTCAGAATGAGTTTCCTAGTACATAATATGACCAAAGTCAGTCAGGTTCTAGACAGCCACTCCTTACATGTCTGCCATTTACTGCGATGGTTATAAATACAGGATCTGCCATCTGAAACACTGATATTCAAATGTGGGCTCTACCTCTAACTTGCAATGGAAGCTTGGGCAGGTTGCTTCATCTTCCTAGAGGGCAGCTTTTTCATCAGTTATCACTGTTTAAGATTGTTGGAAAGATTAGTAAAATAATGTGTAAGCTCTCAGCACAATGTCTGGCACCGAATAAGCTTTTAATAAGTGGTAGCTGTTATTATTTGTTTCAACTAATAAATTCCTGTAGGTTATTCTGGGAATAATTATTAGTTATTACCTTATTTACAAAGAAAAATAGATTACTACTTTTGAACAGCCGACTTAAAACCAAGTTTCAGAATATGTAGTAGAATCCATCTCAGAGTTGGTGACTATCCATGTACCTTGATGGTGCCCACAAAGTGTTCAGGTGTTTTTGATAAAGGCAGTTAGAAAGCTACATTCATGTCAAAATCGAACCTCCTGCACGGGGCATACAATTAACATAAACCTGTGTATCTTTTCTTTCCCCAACTAAGTTCTCATGGGGAGCCACAGTCCTCCCTACGAATAAATGGAATTGTATTTGGAGTAATTACAAGTTGGCACAGATTTGCCCACTGCTGGTTGCAAGGCTGCCCCTTGTGACTAGGCAGTGAGGGGAACTCAATGGAATTGATGGCAAACTGCTTTAATTTGCTTTAATAGTAGCAAAATCCAACCTAAAACAAGTTGGACATTTTAAGAATAATAAACACCACAGAGTTAATGATCTTTTACTGTTAAACCAGTATTCAAACGGGCCAGAAACTGGTTTTCAGCCTCTCAGTGAGTTTTTATATCTTTAGGGTCATAAATGTCAATTGCAAAGTCAAGTTGGAGGTCATCAGCAACAGGCCTCAAAAAGCTGGTGGAATTATTGTGTTGCTTTAATTTTTACTTTTTTGTACACATGCAGCCTCATTATTGCTCGAGCTGATCTTGAACTTCTGGCCTCAAGTAATCCTCCCACCCCGCCTCTCAAAGTGCTAGGATTACAAGTGTGAGCCACCATGCTAGTTAGTTAAAAATGTTGGATAACATTTCAGTTTACTCATGCTGTGAGGGCTGTTCCTCCCCTGACCCCACTTCCAAAAGCTTTACCAACAAAGGACATTCAGTAATGACAGGGAAAAGTATGAAAGTACTGATGATTATTTCATTTACAAATGGTCTTCAACAGACAGGTAATGACTGTATCAATTGTAATGGGTGGGCCAGTTTACAAGCAGGGATGGGGGAAGAGGATGGCTTAGGAGGAACCTTTCTATAATAGATGCACCGTGGCTGAATGCAAAGAAAATCCAGACAAAAGTTAAAGATGGTCTTTCCTGTGCCTCCACCAGTTGCCTTTGTGAAAGATGAACGAGGTCCTGGAGGTTTACATTTAATAAAACAGCGGTGTGTGTGGGACAATTACTGTTCAGAAGCTAATTGCATATCACTAAATGATTGTGTGAAAAGCCTGTAAAATTTGGAGCTTTGTTGTCATATCACAGTAAGTGATAGATAGTGGCTGTGGTTATGACAGCAGCCCATGAAATAGGAAGCTAGGGATTTATTGGCCTAATGTGATCAATGTAAACTGTCAAACTGGCTGATCATGGCCGACAACTCCAGTTTCAGTTAGGCCTGCAGAATCCTGAAAAATGAAGATCTCAGGCACCAGTTGGGATTATAACTTCCATTTAAGGTCTGAATAACTGGTTTGGTTATCTAAATCGAACAGATTAATGAGACAATTTATATCACAATCACATACTGTATAATGAAATAAAGCAAGGAGGGCTTTTATCAAAGCTTTCCAACATGATGGTTAATCAATTACAGTATTAATTTCTACCAAATAACATCAAATTCTACCCGTTTTAGATCTTGGATATTAACTATAAGCACCAATATTTAGGCTGAAGGGAGAATTGTTAAACAGATGTTACGTTCTCTACTTCTAGAGTGCAAGAGAGGTCATTGGACTGAAGACTTATTTCCCTATTTGTAAACTATTTTAAAAAGTACTGAAGGTTAGGGCGGCGCCTGTGGCTCAGCAAGTAGGGCGCTGGCCCCATATACCGAAGGTGGCAGGTTCAAGCCCAGCCTCAGCCAAACTGCAAAATAGAAAAATAGCCGGGCGTTGTGGCGGGTGCCTGTAGTCCCAGCTACTCCGGAGGCAAGAGAATCACCTAAGCCCAGGAGTTGGAGGTTGCTGTGAGCTGTGTGATGCCACGGTACTCTACCACAGGTGATAAAGTGAGACTCTGTCTCCACAAAAAAAAAAAAGTACTGAAGGTTAATATCTTTGCATATTACAAATACTTTGCAAAATGGAATGTTACTATATTCTCTCATTCATTACAAAGAAAATTGCAGGTGTGACTGCACATTAAAGGCATTTTATCAACAGTCATTTTTATCTTAATTACTTTTGGGGCCCCTGAGAATGCCAGTTTCACTGGGGATCAAGTAATGGGCTTTCCTACCAGGAGCCAGCCCAGGACATGTGGTAACGAAAGGAGTCTTTTTTGAGATATTTCATCTCATCAAACCTGATGCTAGGAGAAAGGGTAAAAAGAGAACAGAAAAGATCAGAAAAGAACAGAAAAGCCTTTTTTCCTTCTTTACCTCCCTTCCTTGATTCTCTCTCCACCTCCATCCTTCCAATTCCTGGTTTAACATTGTCAATGGAAGGGTAAAGATTTTTATATATGTTTCTAAAGGAGAAGTAGCAAATACGCAGAAAAATGCCAACTCTCAATGCTTACGCCAGTGACGGGCATCACAATCAATCCTGACACTCTTTCAAGGCTGAGCCTGCTGTGGCCTCAGAATCCTTCTCAACCAAATGCTGCAGGGAGCCACCACAGCAATCCAGTGGAGCGGGGGCCTGAAACAAAACGGTTAGCCTCTCTTGGTTTTACTTTATCCTATGGTCCTGTAGTTCAGGCTGAGCACTGTGTGCTGTTAAAATTCAGACAGACCTGGCTCTCTTCCAACAAGTCCTTTGTCATACAAAACCCAAGGTTTCTGAAAGTTAAGAAAGAAACCATATAATTCCCCTTTCTGACTCATTCCACATCCTCTAAAAGGGAAGCAAAGCCGGGAAAAATCATCTGGGCTTAGCAGTCTCTTTCCTCTCTTCCTAGAGTGAAAGAGTGGGTCTCCATTAATGTTTGAACCCTTTAAAGCTGCTCAGAGATTCAGATTGAGCACCTATCCTTTTTACAAGTATATGTTCAGAAGAAAGTTCCATGACAGTCACTAGATTGCCTTTGCTGGCATTTCAGGGATATCTTCCCCATATATTAACACACTTGCTCATTTGGCTTCATAATTTATTGCACTGTCTCTCCAGAAACCCTTAATGACACCTCTCACATCCAACCTTCATCATTTGGCTCCGCCCAAATCAGAGAGGGGAGCTTCCCAGGCACCACCTTACTGTGGTCACGGGCCAAATGTGGTTCTCCCCAGCTGCCACTGTGCTTCCTCCTTTATGACAGGGGCTTGCCCGATCACTCCAGCCATTCCAGAAGCAGAAGCCTTCTAGGCAACAAGAGGCTATCAGCTGCAACCTGCTTGGGCCAGCGCCATACTCTGCTCCCAGAGATAACTCAAGCAGGCTTCATCTATACTTCTTCATCCTATTAGAAAATTGCTCATGAGAGGATGGTTTCCCACACTTGCACAAAGGATCTCCCTAGAAGTTAACAGGAGATTGGAGAATTGCAAAACACTGACAGAATTTAACTCAATAAATGGCACATAAAGCCTCTAAAAAAACTGGAATGTCAAAATGGAGGTAGGTGCAACTATGACTAAAATGTGGCTGCCTGAAAAACAGATGTAAGCCAGAAGAGACAAATGGCATTACTGCCTTCACCCAGGAACTGAAAGCAAGGTGTCAATTTTGCTGTGTGCATGCTGTCCCTAGTCCCCACAGCTGCTAGCCAGAAAGAAAATGCTGGTTGCAGGCAGCAGCCTTGTAAAGGGCAGCACTGATGTGTTTTATAAAGACTTCAAAAGATTCACGTAATTTTCCTGGGGTCCCAAGCTTTTCTTTTCCTTTTTGGCATTTCCCATAATATATTTGTCCATGGGATATACAGAGGCGCCTTCCCCCACAATTGCATTTGCTTAAAGGAAAACACAGCTGCTCTTCCTGCACAGTGAGACAACTGCAACTAGTGAGACCAACAAAGCTTTCAAAGGGAAGGAAAGTTTCCACAGTATGAAAGACACTCCGTCACATCAGAATGCATTGAAACCAAAAAAGCTGAGGCCCTCGGGGACAAAAGTCCAATTGAGCAAGGAGCTATAGGTGCCATTTTGTAGAAGAGCCACCTGCTACTACTTGGAGCTACTGCAGATATTCAGGAGCCAGAATTGCAGACTCCTTCCACCTCTTCGGTTTATGTGAGAGTGAGTGTGTGTGTGTGTGTGTGTGTGTGTGTGTGCGCGCGCGCGCGCGCCCGTGTGTGCTCTGGGGCAAAACCAACAGGTAACTGCTAGACGCTGTCCCCTTGGGGTAAGGGAAACAACCACCAAGGCCGCTATTTAATGCTTCCCTGACCAGCATTGCATCGCTCCCTGTCACTGAGAGGAAACCTTTGGAGCAACACGCTGACCCAAGAGGAAGCAAGCAAGTCACCCATTCCCTTAGGAGGGCACTGTACTGCTGAGAAGCCCTGCCCCATCCAATGTACGAACTGGAGCAATCGAGGATGATGAACCTAATTAGCCTTAGTTATGATGTGCCACAGTTATGGTTGCTCCAAGTAACACTGCGGCCAGCAGTGCTCTTTTCTATGTCTTCTTCATGCGGCAAACTTTCCATAAATCAAAGCAAAAGCCGATACCAGACAGTTTCTTGTACTGTCTGCCTGACAATGAAAGTTAACACTGAACCTTAACTGTTATCAATCTTCATAAATGTGCCAGACTGTCCCACACTACACGGGGCTGCCACTACTATATGCAACGCAGTGACCCACTAGGCTCATGGAACATGACAATCAGTGCTGTTTTAATTGAGCCGGACAAAGGAATGGTTCTTGTATCCTTTTCTTAAACTACACAGGAGTTTTCTCCTCTGTGGGAACACCTTGGTTTCATTAGTGCCATGCTCAGAAAAGGACTAGAAGGTTTAACATACAGCAGATGACTGAGACCTCATGGGGGAAGTGGGTGAATAGGTTTTTATAAGAAGAAAACTTGTTATGAAGTTTTTAGTTGGTATTTTTGGTAAAGAGCTACCTGACTTGAAGGTGCTATGTGTTTTCAAGTTCAACTAGAAATATAGTATTAATGAATGATACTTTGGTTTCAGAAAATACATAACTCTGTTTACGTTAACAGAATCAAACAACAGTCTTCAAAAATTGCAAAATTCAATAAGTTTTCAATAATCCTCTCTTGCCAGAAATTCATAGTATACATAAATCTGAACTGAAGGAATTCCAAATTAATGACCAGCTCTAATCTAATAAGTAATATTCCATCATGTTTTGAATTTTGGTATAGTACCAACTACGCCACTGATACTGTCAAGAGGAAAGCTGAGCTTCTAGCTGGCATTTATTGGACAATCAACGAATGCCCAGCAAAAACCAGTCCTGTATGAACAGCCTGGAATGAAGACCATCAACAGCTAGAGAACTCAAACCACAAGGCTGGACGCAGAAACATCAATATGCCCACAGGCCCATAATTTTCTGAATGAATTTATTTCAGCACATATTTCCCAAGTGCAGTATATGTGGTAGGTACTACTGGACATCTATCAAGATCATAAAATATAATTCTTTGCCCTCAAGAAGGTTTCAATTCAACTGGGAATGAGATCCACATGCTGTTAACTGGATATATGACCTTGGTAATGGGCCCTTCAAATCCCCAAGAGTCTGTAATTCTTACTTAACTTTTAGACAACAATTTTCTCTACTGTAAACTCAGAGATATTATAGGTACCTTCTAGAGTAAAAACCTTCCAAGGTTAAGTTGGGGAGCATGCAAGTTTTATAAGAATTCAATTTAATGAATAATAATACAGCTATTCACTAAGCACTTGCTGCCATAAAGATGTCAGATATAGCTCAGGCCTTGAAGGCTCAGGCTTTAGAAGGGAGATGGGCACAGGCAATGCCAATAAAAAAAATCAGGCTGGAATAGGGCACAGAGCAAGTAATTGTGGCTTTCTAGTGGGAAGGGAGGTGTCTAGAAAGACTTCAGAGAAAAAAGAGACATTGACGTATGTCAGGTCCTGACAAGTGGGAGCGTCCACCAGGGGAGAAGTGGTGAAGGGCAGCTGCACTGTGCAGTGTGTGGAGCAGCCCCAGTGGGAGCAGAGGCCCGAGGCTGGGAAGATGAACGAAATCTGAAGTGCATGAGAGAGGACGGCAAAGGACGAGGCTGAGGAAGCATCAAAGGTTGTTTTCATACAGTGGTTTAATATTGTAAGTTTTGGTCCCAACTTTTATATTATGATTTATTAGATAATGTCAATTATTCAGCTTTGAAGCAGAAACTTACTTTGCTTTAAATCATACAGATCAGACTGATGGATGAGTATCTTGTGATTACAAGGCAAGTTGTTTAAAAAGAAAAAAAAAAACTATTATTCACCACCTCTTATCACTGCAAATCAGGATCATCACAATGCTGCAACCAAATAAATAAATTTGGGTGCTGAGGCTGATATAAGACAGCAGCTATCATCTTTAGCCTCTAATTTTTAAATGTTGTGTGATGAAAATAAAGCTTCGTTTTTCTCTTTATAATAAGCAAAGGCTGCAAATAAGCTTATAAACTAGAGTTGTAGTCATAAAATAGCAGGCTATCAGTTGTAGGCATTAGGATTACACACAAAATTTCATTTAAAAACGGGATTCCACTAACTGCTAAAAAAAATGTCTGAATACTACTGGAGATGCTGATAGCAAGGGAGTGACTCTTTCTAAGCCTTCAGCATTCCCTTCTGGCTCTCCACAGGGATCTATCTATCTTCATAGAAACAAGGTTCTACCTGTGATTAGGTTAGCAAAGCCTTTTAAGTCCAGAAGGTAGTTTAAACACACAAGCAAGTGGGAAAATGCTCTTTTTTTTTTTTCTTTTTGCTTCTTCCCCACCCCTACCTCAGTCTGCGTTGTTGAATACAAAGAGACAGGGGTTAGAGAGGTCTGACCTACCTAGACACTCAGCCACAGTGTCTGCTTACTCTGGAAAGAATTGTGGCACAGATCCTGAGCAGCTGACTTCAGAATACATCACAGGAAGAATCGTGTTTGCTTGCTACAGACTACTAACCTATAACACAGCTGCAGATGAGAACTATACCATCAACTAACGATAGTTGCATTTATCTGAGCATCCCCTATGCATTTCTAACCAAGTTATGTGGCTCTCATTTAGCGTGTTAAAATATATATAATTATTATTTTGAGTAGTATTGCAAACCATTGATTAATGATTTGACAGAAAACCCTTGTCTTCAAACACATGCTTTTAGAGGTAGAGTATACTCCCAAGTGTGATTCATTCATATACTCCCTAGGGAAATATATATTAGATTGTATGATAAGCATCAAACTAAAAAACACAAAATTCCCTCAACAGAAACTTGAACTATTGATGACTATTATAACTAGCTAACTACTTCCTGTTTAGGATATGCTCAAAACATGAATAGACCTCATTTAACTTCTGTATAATGTCTGTTACTACCACTATTAGTAGAAAACTAAGATGGAGGGGGGAGGAGATGTGGAGAAGTAATTTGCTAGAAAAAGCCTACTGCATTAAGTGCTGAATATCATAAAAATTTTGCACATGTTCGTATTATTTCATTATAGGTATCTTAATATTATGAAGTGGAAAAATTAAGAGAACTCTTAATAAGTTTTAAAAAATCAGGAAGACTCAGAGCCACAAATAAGACAAAATGAGCGTATGTTCTGGTAACTGCTAAAGCAAAACATACAGCATATTAAACATTCCCTCTTTCTTAAATCCACTTCCTAGATACTACATCATACAAAACAGGAGTTTTATGTCATGCGATACAAACAGATGTATCATTAATAAGAATGGTTCAGCCTTTCTGAAGAATGTGGCCAAAAGCTTAGCACTCAAATCTTTTAAAGATCGCAGCTTTAATGCACTCTCTGGAGCAACAATCCTATTTTCTTTGCATCATCAAGTTCTGAGAATGTATTTTTCATTTGTCTTATCGTCTGTTAGAAAAGGTGAGGATGTGTATACATTTAGGTTTTCAATTCTCTCATTATATCAGCTTCTCAGCGATTCAGTTTCTAAATGCTCCGAAAGAGGCATGGATTGACATTTCTGCCAAAGGACAATTTTTTGCTCTGTAGTTTTTCCCAGAGTTAATGGAAAAAGTTCTACCACTAATCTTTTCAATTCCCCCCCAGGGAATTACAAACTCACAGCAAAAGCTGCAAAGGTTGTGGTAAAATGCAATACTTTAAAATTACACAAGTCAAGAAAGCCTAAAATTTTCCCCCAAATGAGCTTTCCTTTAAAAAAAAAAAAAAAAAAGTTGTGAGAAGCCAGTTTTACATTCCCGCTGTGATAAAACCTGAAAGGTTAAATAACCTGGGCCCTGACAACTCCAACATGACCATTTCCCTAAAGCAACCCACCCTGTGTAGGGTTGAGTACCTACTGTATGCCTGGAATTCTACCTGTGTTATTTCACGAAGCCTACAACAACCCCCATGAGGTATTACACATACATACATTTCCTACATTAGCAAAGAGAAGTTCAAGAGGTTAAGTAGCCTACAGCTACATGGTTGGAAAGAATGGTCACAATTCAAACATCACGCATGTTGTTAAGACAGGATACCAGGTCCTAAGCATTTATGTATGAGTTTGTTTCACTGCAGCCTATTTCTTGTACTGCCAAAAAAAAAAAGTCATTTGAAACAACCAGAGTTGCTTTCACAGTGAAGGAAGGGCTCAAGAAATTATGGTAGACCAATGTCAGCTCCTTACTGAGCTGGATTTGTGTTGACCAGAAGTGATATATTCATAATAAATGTACCTTCAACTATACATTGCACGGTCTTTTAAAAAAAGTCTCATACTTCTTATAAAAATAAAACATATATGTATATTAACATTTCTATTCACAGAGATTAAAATGGAAGAATAAATACCAAACTACAACTTCACGTGCTTTAATTTAAAGATTGACTTGGGAGGGGGGGGGAAGAGGGAAGAAAATTACATTTCTCTTGTTATACACACACAAAATATTATTTTGATAATTAAAAAATCCCCTTACCCATGAAAGATATGTTCTAAGACTCCCAAATCTGAGGACAGTACCCATAATAGATATAGAGCAGAGCAGTTTATATAATATCTATATATTTTATATATACATTAAACTGAGGACAGTACCCAACCCTATATATATCTCCTACAAATACACCTATGATAAAGTTTAATTTATAAATTAAGCACAGTAAGACGTTAACAATAAGTAAAAAAAGGCAATTATAACAATATTTATAATGAAAGTTATGTGAATGCAGTCTCTCTCTCAAAATACCCTATTGTACTCCTCGGAAAGCTAAACTGCAGATAAGGGCTATGGTATTTATTAATTTCATATTATTTTCACCACACTAAGTCTCTGGGACGAATTTCGAAAGATGAAAGTTGACCATAAAATTCAATGGAAAGGAGAGAGAATACTTAAAAAGGTTCATTTAATAATAATATTAGCATCTTCAAGTGGACTAGTAATAGAAGATTTACCTAGAATGTGAGCTAATTTTATATATTTTTAGATTCATTCAACCAGAATTACAGGCATAAATAAAAGCTGGTCATCTGGATAAGTCATATCTGAATAAACCATGTACAATTTGCTTTTAACAGACTGTGTACAACGACACATGCAATTTGGTACTGTGTGGATTCCTAGGACACTATTCAAAGAGATCATGGCTAGGACTATTTTTAAAAAGTTAACAACATACCATTCATTTGGTATAAAAAGATGAAGCTCTTTTGTGTGTGTGGTGTTGTTTTAGAGACAGCGTCTCTGTCAGTCACTGGCTGTAGGGCACTGGCATGACCATAGCTTACCACCTAAGCCTCCCAAGTAGCAAGTGAAGGGAACCTTTATAGAGGAGGAAGCAGCCCTGATGGAAGCACTTAAAAATTAACAGAACAAAGTACAAAGCAGTTGAACACGAGAAAATTGGTATTTTAACATAGGAAGGAACTTAACCTATATAGGCAGGCAGAACCACCCCACAGGGAGCAGGTAAAGTAAAAAATAAAAAGAATGTCACAATAGATAAATGTAGTTTGTAGGATAGATAAGAAGTAGGAGTGTGACCAAGGGGTGGTGAGCTGTTCCCTCCACCTTTCTACTGTTGAGCTTTTGTCTTAACTTTGTAGAGCTTTCTTGTGTCTTTCAATACTGTTTTAACATTGTGTCTCTTCCATTTCATCCTGGTTGTCACCCACTCAGAAGAGAGGTTCCAATTGAGACTTTGGCCAGGGTACTCGCTGGTGTGTCTCGAGGGTGCCTCTTGAAAGGCAGGTGGTGGGGAGCCTGATAGGGCCTTTCTCTGTGCTTTTTCCTACGGGAGGCAGTCGTTCTTGTAACAGGGAGAGGTCCTAGCCAGAAGCTTATTCTAGCCGGCCCTCGTCTGTTTCAGTGTTGGTTGTTTGTTGGTGGTGTGTCTTTCAATTCTTTGCCTGACTTCCCCAAAACCTGCGTTTTGAAGTTCCAGCACATTTTTACTAGGACTGATTACAGGCACAGATTACCACGTCCAACTTCTTTTTCTTCTAAAGCCCTAAGATTTCCCCAAGACAGCATCTCATGAACCAAGTCTTTCCTGAACTTTTTTCTCTCCAGCTTTTCAATCAAAACTACTCTTTTCTACGTCCCATTCTCTCAGGCCCTGAATTTTGCTAGGAGACAATTATGGTTAGCTAATATCTGAGTAGATATTAATAATATTAATTAATATGATAAATTATAATTATAATGAATATATACAACACATATATACCCAGTATTATATACTTGATAGAAGACTTCTAGAAACAACAACCAATTAAAAAGGCATAATTCTAATGGTGAGAAATTACGGGTACACACGCGAGGGGTAGGTGACATCAAAAATATTCCCAAGGAGGTAGAACTTTTGGTTGAATACCTACATACTATTTAGTCTTCCTCTGAAACACAGCATTTAAAGTCTTTCCAAGTTAGGACTTGAATTTTCCTTTATGGTCTTACATTCCATCAGACCTTCCCTCACATTTATTGCAACTATCCTGTGTATTCAATTGCCTCTTCATGAAAAGCCATTCTCCCTCACCTCACCTTAAGAAAATCTCAGTCACCTCTCATAAAACCCAGACTCCTCTGGGATTCTCCTATTCCTACATTTTGTTTGTACCTTCATATTAGCATTAACCACATTTTAGTCACTTTTTGCATTCCCATTTATAAAATCATATGGAACATATGACGTACTCAAAACTTTTCTTGAACAAATCTTAAAGTTATAGTTCCTTTATCAGCTTTTGACACCACTATAGTCTAGCTAATCATCTCAGTGAGTATTATAAGCTCTCTGAGGATAGGGACTCAAACTTGATTTCGGCATTTTTGGTGCCCACAAAATATGATGTATCAAAGAGACCCTTGATGAACAGATGCGTTAACACTGATGGGGATTAAGTTCTTCAAAGCAAAGTTGTCACATTAATACCTATAAGAAAGAAATCTAGATCAATGAGCTTTTCACTGGGAGAAGAAACCAAACAAATGAGGACTGAGTGTCAGAACTCACTAACTGAAAAAAATCCCCACAGGAGTCAAAGAAATCATCTACTGGCAAAACCCAATACATCAAGTTCAAAGACTTCAAAAATACTCCCAAGCTGACATTAACTAACCAAACCAAAACCACACTTGATGTAAGTAGTAACAAAACATTTGGTTCCTGCTTATCAACTAACCAGGATGTCGGAAGACGCATTCCATACCCAGTAATGTTTTCTTCTTCTTTATATTAGCGTCTTTTGTATTGGAGAAACACTATCAGGAAAAGAAAAGCACTGTTTGATTATGAGCAGCACCAAATGCGCTGTAATGGAGGTGTTAGGAATGTAAATCAGTGGAGCCTGATGCAGAAAACAGCAGCATCTGGGCATGCAGCTCGCACCGTAATGAGATTGTGATGATGTGCTGGCGCCCAGCTTTGATCACTTCATCTTGTTCAAGAGCTCTGCTGGGGAAACAAAGGTGAGGGGCAATGACCTCCTGCCCACAGCTTGCACAATCACAAAAAAGACTAACAGATCAAGGGCCGATCCCCTTCTCCTCCTTGCCAACACCCCCCTTTTTCAGGACCAGTGGTTTCATAGTTGGGGGCCCAGCATAAAGCAGCCTGAGCAAGCTACTACCATATGAAGTGTCATGTCTGAACATGTCTGCAGTAATTGGCAATTCATTTTTCATCCTGAAAGCAGGAACAGGTGTGTGCTAACTTCAAGATACCAATCACCAACCACAGTGAATGCATCTCTCACACAGGCAGCTTTGTTGAGGTCTATGCCAATGGCAGGCTGGAGGACCTTAGGGTCTCCATAGACGGCTCTATCTCACAAACAAATAGGTGTCTGTGTAATCTCAGATGCTCAAGAGAACAAAACCGAGAGCAAATGGCAGGCATTAAAAAAAAAAAAAAAACCATCACACAACAGCAGTCCTTGGATTTTCTTGCATAAATACTGTAATAGGTAAATGGCTTACTTCTTTGTGCTTGCACGCTCTCTACAATACATGTTTAACATACTAAAAAAGGAGGTTTTAGTGCTTGAAAAGGAGCATAAAGCCAGATATATCAATGCACAGTATTCCGTGCCAGCTTCATCCAGAAACACTAGCTGAGGTGACTTGTGAAATGGAGCCAAGAGCAAGAACTCTCCTTAATGAGCCCATCCATCAATTTTCAGGGCACACAGTTGATGACTGGCATTTAGACATACACACTCACAAAAGGAATACAGCAATTTAACTGTTGGCCACTGGATTTGAGAAAGCACATAAAATAACTTAAAGCAGCCATGTGAGCAAGTTGGGGATGCTTGGCGACACTGTAACATGAACATGTGAGCTTTCATTTCAGCATGTAGGTAAGGGCCAAGATGCAAGCTTTTACAAGTTCTCAAGCATTCTGCCAGGACTCAATAAATAGTAAGAACAAACTGCTGCCTAACATTAGTATATGAAAAGGTATTAGTTCTCAGTTTGATGAAAATATTTCGAATTGTATATAAAACTAGCACATTGTACTCCATGATTGCATTAATGTACACAGTTAGATTTAATTTTAAAAAAGGTATTAGTTCTATTGTACAAATGTTTCATTTAAAAATTTGTCTTTAAAAATCCCTTTATCAAAAATAATTTTCAAAAAGCTATCCAGGTTACCTACAAGGCTCTAGAAAGAGGAGAGTGTACAACAGGTAATGTGACTTAGTAAGAGAGAAAAAGACTAATTCTTTTTTTTTTTTTTTTTAATTTCAACAGTTCTAGTGGGTACAAAAGGTTTTTATATCATGCTGGTCAGAGCTTTCAGTGTACCCGTCACCAGAATACATTGTACCCAACAGATACATTTTTTTACTTTACTCCTCTCCCACCCACCTCATTCATGAAAAAGACTAACTCTTTAAGAAAACAGATTAGTAAAATAGAAGAAACATTCATCCCTCTCATTTCTATAGTATGAAATATCCTGAATGAAAAGCTCTGAGTTTAAGATAACAGATTCTAATTTTAATGAAAAGATATGATTATGGATAGGAGTAGGAATACATTTCTTAAGACTGTGTGATTAAATTGAAGAAACATCTTGCCTAAGACAAAATACAGTAGAAGCTAAGAATTCCCCAAATTTTGTCTTTTTCCCAATTAAAATTAATTAACAATAAATATATACTTTATGTACATAGCCTGAGGGAATTTTATTTTTCCCCAGAATGCTGAATAAACTGAGTATTATGTGCTTGAGTTTTGACTGAGATCTGTCCTGGGATGTCAGGTGTGAAATCTTGCACACGTAGCATCCTGTCAGTGATTTTAGAGCATTTCAAAGTAGTGATGCTGAGCTGCATAATAAGTACATGGATCCTAAGTGCCCATATTGAATTAAAAGTTGTTATACACCTGTGTTATAATCACCCAGAACACAGCAGAGTATTCCCAATGGCTCAGCTATGTCATTTGCGGCCCTTCCCAATCAAGGCCTCCTCTTTCCCCACCAATCACTTTCAGATTTCTATCAGTATAGAAATCCTATTATTGTTGAACTTCGTTTAGATGGAACCACAGGAAGTACCGTTTTTGTGTCTGGCTTCTTTTTGCTCAACATGATGCTCTAAGAGTCACCCATGTACTGTCTCAATAGTTTGCTCTTTTTCTACCACTGAACAGGTGTTCTACTGTATGAACATACATTTGGTTTATCTATTCTCTCACTGAAGACCATTTACGGTGTTTCTGGTTTTTGACAACCATGATAAACCTTTTTATGAACATACTCCTACAGCCATTTTTATAGATGTATATTTTCACTTTTCTTGGGTAAATACCTAGTACTGGAATTGCTCCCAGCAATTCCATACACATAGCACAAGTATATGTTTAAATTTATAAGAAACTGCCAAATTTTTTTGAAAGTGGCTTTGCCATTTCCACCAGCAAAGTATGACTTCTGGTTTCTCCACATCCTCTCAGACGTTAGTATTGCCAGTCTTTCTGATGGTTGGTTAAACCATTCCTATGGTTTAATTTGCATTTCCCTGATAACTAATACTGTAGAACCCTTTCCCTTGTGCTAATTGGCCATTCTAACATCTTCTTTTGAAGTGTCTGTTCTAGCCTTTTACCTATTCAAAAAATTTTCCTAATGGTGTCTTAGGATGAGTAGAATGTTTAAATTCAGATAAGGTCCAATTTCATTTTTAAGTGTTGTTTGCTTACCTCTTAAGAAAAATCAGAAAAGCTATAAATAGGAATCCTTGACTGAAACCATGCGGGGTGATCTGGTAATTATACTTTCAGGTGGGCAATGAACATGTGTTTAAGTATGATTATGTTGAAAGTTTCTGTCTTGATTTTAGTATATGTTCTTACATTGAATGTATCTTGCACGCCACAGCTCTGTTGAGATCCATGCCAGTGGCAGGCTGGTGGACCTCAGGGTCTCTCCATAGGTTGTTCTGTCTCACAAATAGCTGTTGTGTAAAGAGCACGGGGAATGGGCAACTTCATATATTCGTAAGTTAGTTTCCTGGGTGAAAGCAGGGAAAGACTGATAGCATTTGGAATAGGCTGTACCAAAATCTGAAGTGATAAGACCTACTTAGATGCTATGTGATGGCTGAACCTGTACAATGTCCCAGAGACTATCTTGAAAGTTACCATTTTTGTGTATTGATAACTTCTTTGATACAATTTTTAACTGTATTCAAGTATTAAGATTAACATTGCAATTTTGACACAAGGGCAGAATTTAAATTCTACCTTTTACAAGTCTTCCTGGGCATTTTATACCATGGCAGGTTAGTCAGACAATAATTAACTCTAATTGGCCTTCCTACAAGCTTCACTGCTCTCTACCTTCAAAATACGTTTTTGTTATCTTTAAAAAGCATCAAAAGAAAAGCAAAGAAATTATTTCCAACTGGAGCCTTTACAAAGTAGATTAATTCTAGTTGGAATCAGCAAGAGGAAAAATTTAGTAGTCTCAGAAATATCTTTTGAAACTATGAACTATGTAATTACTCAAATAAGTGGGGATCAATAAACAAATTTCAAAATACCAGGTACCCTAGAACTCAAAATGCTCTCATTTAAAATATTATGATACAAGGAAACAAACATGCTATCATTTTGGAAGAATTTTCATTTATCTAACAAACAGTGTGCAATTAGTATTTCATATAACTATGTAGGGTATACTAGATTCATAATGGATCACAGTGATGAAGAAGAAAGTTCAATGCTAATGTTCCTGTTGGGAAAAACAGAATGATTTGTTATTTTATATGGAACAAACCATAAATTCAGGAGCTATGGCCACAGACTTCAGGGCTACAAGAAGAATGGTTTTGATCATTTATATGCAGTCAACAGAAAAGAACCCAAACTCTGTAAAATGATGTAAAGAGGTTTATTCTGAGCTGAGTATATGTGACTATGGCCTACACACAAGAAGCCTTAAGCAGGTGGTCTCATTGTTGTTGGGCTGAAGTTTGGTTTCTTACATTTGGGGGATATAGGAATTACATGTAAAGTCAATGTATGGAAGACCTGTGTCCTGAGAAGGCAGGACATCCAAAGGGGCGTTATAGGTTATGGGTGGGATTAAGGACTCTTTCTTTTGTAATTGGTTAAAGAAATAAAGTTTTGTCAAGAGGCTGGGAATGTCTTGTTAAGATAAGGAGGTCTATTAATCACTGGACCTATATCAGCTATAGACTCATACTCAAGTGATGGGTTAAGTAAACTGATGCCCTGCAGGTGTGGTTTTAGCGTTGTCTTGTACAGCCGTAGGCCTGTTAATGAGTCAGAGGGTTATCTCCCAGAAGGGAGGGGGCCATGATGAGGCTCATCTGACCTCCTTCCTCTTGGCCAGCAACTCAGCTTTAGGGTATGTTTGGGGTCTCCCTGGCCAAGAGGGGACCTATCTATCTAGTCAGACAGGGGAGCTTAAGATTTTATTTTAGTTCCCATAACACACAAACAGATTATATTTAAGGAAAAAAGATACCCATGCCAATGCTGGGACAGAACAGAGTTCCACATGATAAGATGTGACTAATCTGGGTATATTTTACCCCTTGAGCATCCTTTACACATTAGGCTGAAGTGATGAGAAAGTTCCACATTGACCCTGATGGTCTCATGACCATGAGATGGCTGCAATTTATACTGTCTTTTTGAAAATCACAATACTGTCTGTCCTTCGTTTACACTGCTGCTTCTGCCCCTTTTAGTCATAAATTCCTATCAGCTTAATTATCCTGCTGGCCCCTCTTCTGTAGGACACCACTCTTGAGTGAAAAATTGCCCAGATGGGTCAGGGAGTAGAGAGATAATGAAGATGGAATTAATGTTTCTTGGCATTTACTTCCATTATGTGGGAAAATAGTGTGTAGACTAAATATAGAGATCCAACCTGAGAAATGGAAAGAAACTAAATACCTAACTAGACTGATCTGATCAGAAGGGCTCCAATTTTAAAAGGTGGTGGTGGAGGGGGGAGAAGCATTAATCATCTATAGTTTCTTTACAAATGTAACCAATGCTAAATGTGTATCTTAAGAATTATTGTCAAACACTGGCGTGTTCTAAGGCAAGTCTCACTTTCCTTGGAACCAATTTTGGGGGGAGGAGTGGACAAACAAACAGACAACTCAGGTCAATAGCTTGAGAGCCCAGACTACGTATCCCCGAGGAACTACAGGAGGAACAGAAGTGGCATCTACAATACAGGGACAAAGGCAGCCAGAGTCTTAGAGCTGAATAAAACTCATGTACTTATGCCCAATTTTTAGGTGAGGATCAACGACAATTTTCTTAACTTTTAAATCTTCTCTGGATTCCCTAAAGAAGGTGGCAATTACAATTCACATTTTACAGATGAGAGATATAACAAGTCAACTGTAATAATCTGCCTAAGGAATTGGGTGTTGTAAAGAACCAAGTCTATATTTCAAACAAGTATGTATTTGCCCTGAGCCTCAGATACAAAGTATATTTTTAAGCACATAAACATCTTTGTTCAATCTCAGAATTGAAATCTTCCTCCAGTGGCATATTCCCCATTTCAGAGGGTACCTCATGAAATGCTAAGGAGGTCAACATACATGAGCTGATGTTTAAAAAACAAAAATAACCTCAAATTTCAAAAAAGGTAATTGTAACTAAGACACTTATGCATGAAGGGTACAGGTATGTTTATCTAGAATTTTGTCTCTTCAATTACAAGTCTCTTACTAAATAATCAAGATGTTACGTGGCTCCAAAGACCGTAGAGAATAAAATGTCACCACTGCAGCTGCTATATTTCTTGCTCACAGCCCTTCAAATTAAAAAAAGGGGGAAGAAAAGCCCAATACAAATGCAGAATTTAATTAGTAGAAGCCCAAATCCTTGCCTGAAGCCCTGTTCTTCCTGTAATATCCCTTTCTTTCCTTCTTGTGTAAACTTTTCATTATGAAGGAGACATCTTTATAATACAATAACTCTAGTTATAATGTAACTGGTGGTAACATAACTCCTGCATTAGAAAAGGCAGCATGTTCAAGTAATGTTGTTTTAATACAATTTGTGTTCAGCAGAAACCAAGTCAACTTGGTCATTTAGAATTTGATCAATATGAATTAGTGTCTTACTGAGATAAACCATTTGATCATTTTGAAATTGATCAATGAGAATCACAGATAAAACATTTATCATGTACGTTTGGTATATTAGATCCATTCATGCAGCGCTCAAGTAGGTTATAAGTAGACATCAATAAGTGTTAGAGACGATGTGCAGGGTACCTGTCAGCTGCAGATACAAATACACACACAAGAGTCTGTAATCTTAAAAGTTTTGATAAGGCAGGTTATTTGCTAAGGCAGCTGGAGTCACTGAAAAACTGCAAGAACTCCAGAGAAGTCACAGAGGGAAGCACAGCAGAACTGAGTTGCTCAAACTTTTGAAATAAGTTTTAATTAAAGGTTTAAGAAGAAAGGTGAGTAACATAAATTTACCTGACTAAACTTCTAGAAGAATTTTTAAGACTATTAATCAGAGTAAACTTTGTACCTGTAATACAATTAGTTCTATTAATCTGATATTTCCAAATTGAAGTTGCATTGACATTCAGGCTCACTGGCTCATGCATCTAACAGAATTATAAATTTGCCAGTCAAAACCTTATTTAATTATTTTACAGCCAATTAAGCAGGATCTTTAAACACCGGTGCTTAAAACTGTCCATGATCCACACGTGTAATTACAGAGAACGCAAAAAACACCTGCTGATGCCACTGGTGTGTCGTCTTCAGCTTCACGACTTCCTTCCTAGGAGAGCTATTAAAATCAGACACCCCCCAAAAGAAATCACAGTGCTGCCAGTCAAAATGAAGCCCTAAAAAAAACCCAAGGACGTTTTGAAGTTAAAAGGTTTTACATCGAAGAAAACCTTTAAATATATAGTAATACTTACAAAATCCATTTTATCTGTATGAGTTTTGCATAGCATTCCTCAGATACTCTAAAATCACCTAAAATACTTTTACAGGGTAACTAATCTTTTAATACTTTATAAGGATAACCCAAGCTTCTTGGATGAGCCTAAATTTATAAGTCAGGTTTCAACAACTTCAGTCAAGGATAAAAGTAAAAGCCCCTTCTAAAATCTGGAATACAAAGGAGTATTACCAGTATTCACAAAACTATACAGTTCAAACAACTCTACTCATTCAGAAGCACTTCATCTTTCAAAGGAACTGAAGCTCTGATGAAAAGTTCAATCTCCAACAAAACCATTCCAAAAATATTTTCAATAGATCGATGTTACTTTCCATATGTATTTTTCTTCCTTTTCTCTTTGATAGATGGTAGAAACACACATTATATAAAGGGCAGAATGAGAATAAAACAGCAATTGTCTTTAAAATGTTTTTGTTTATTATATTGTCTTTACAAAGTTTTGTTGCCTTTAAAATAGTTCATATTTCTTTCATACTCGTTTTTGTATTTTACAAATAATTCATGTGCATAAACACAACATTTCTTGCCCATAGGTGTGGTATATCAGTTACAGTCTACTCAGAGATCTGAATTAAATGCTGACCAAGACACAGCACCCCCTGCAGCACTCTGATTACATTGCTGGAAGGCATTAGGTCACTGGCAATCCTGGCTAGACTATGAACTCTCCAATGGTGAAAGAACTCCTTCTAATGTATGATTTGGGTGTGCGGGGGTGGGAGGGGGTGGGGTGTGGGGGGGAGTTAACAGTATCTAGAATTTGTTTAGAAGCAAATACAGAAATTTCTTCTATGGCACATAATTCTGTAACTTGAGTTGAATATAATTAAAAAACCTAACATTCATTAAACATTTATTTTGTGCTAGACCTGTGCAAAGTGCTATAGTTGTAGCATTATTTAATATTGTCTTTAATTAATCACCTATGAAATATATAGATTAATACAAAACATAATTTTCATTAAGATGAGTTATAATATGGTACTAGCAGTGTATTAGAACTAGCACCATGAGTCGCTCTAGAATGTCACATCAAGTGATAATTACTATTTTAATAGGATTGGCAGAGGGAAACACATGCCTTTGGAATAAAAGCTAAATATAAAAAGAATACTGGATGTTCTCAGTGATTTAGGTTTTATAACTAAAACTTTAAACCTATTATGGGGAAATAAACAATACAAATATCTTCAAATCCTTTAACTTCCAATGGAATTGGGATAAATAACATTATCCATAATTTAAAAAAATTTGCATCCTTCTGTTATTCTCTGATAAACTCCAAGTTCCATGCTACTGAGATCCTGGCCTATCTTCTTCATAGCTGTATATCTGGAGCTTGGGAGAGGATGTGTCACAGAGGAGCTCTATGAATGAATGATGTGCAGATAAAGTAGGAGAAAATCCATTCATTCTGAAGTGTTTTCACGGTTTACTGCCAAAACCATAAACTGACACTGAGGTGTGAGTTAATATTTTAAGCCTCCCTACATGATTCCATCGGCTATCCTGGTAGGATCCATTGATGCGGCCAGTAATGGTCACATGCAGTCTCAAATGCTCTTAGCTTTCTTTCTCTTCACAGTGGTTTTTATGTGGCCGTCTATCAGGTATGCAGTGCTGTCCTTGAAATTGCAATTTAAAACCTATCTCTTGTAACCAAGATGCATCCAAATGAATCCTATGTCTATCAGACAAAATTAATCAAATCTTCTGCAAAGTGCTTCAGAGCCTGTTGACTAGCAGGACTGCTTAGTTCATGTTCTAGATCAGGGGTCCTCAAACTACGGCCCACGGGCCACATGCTTCAGTGTGAATTGTATTTGTTTCCATTTTGATTTTTACTTCAAAATAAGATATGTGCATAGGACATATTCCTATTCCATAGGAATTTGTTCATAGTTTTTTTTTTTTAAACTATAGTCCGGCCCTCCAACGGTCTGAGGGACAGTGAATTGGCTCCCTGTTTAAAAAGTTTGAGGACGCCTTTTCTAGATGGTTAGAGGTCTTCCAGGTGAAGCTTACAGATGCTAAGCTGCTCATATAGACAGGAGCCTGTGAACATAGACAGGAGCCTTTGGCAAGAAAGCTCTGTCATGCAATGGAAAGAATATACTATACTGCCTTACAAAGACTAAAGAGTCATTATTATCTAAGGGTGCCAACTTTCTAAGGAAAAACAGCAATCTACTAAGTAATCTCTGTGGCTTCAAAAATGGTAAACATCTCCTATAGTCATTTTAACATCCCTTCCTAGGTGCGAAGTTAATGAACTCATTACAAATTGAAATACAATATCCTAGGAAGCTCAGTCTAGTAGGTAGTAGCTGAAAAACAAAACAAACAAACAAACAAAAAGAACGATATAACGAAAATGACTCTTTGAAAAACTAACTTTTGAAACTTTTTCCCACTGTGTTAAAACATGGGTTTTTGTTTGTACTGGAGTTAGCCAAACTGTAAAATATGAGGGCACCATCTCCAAGCTTGCCTTCACTTCTGACATCATCAGCAAGTGGGGGGAGCTTCCCAAAACACACTGAATTCACTAATTCACTAAAAGGGCCCACAGAACTCATCGAAAGCTATTAACTCAGTTATAGCTTATTTCAAGGCAAGGACATGAAAAATCAGCCAAAAGAAGACATGACTAGCACAGAGTCTGGGAGGGTTCCAAATACAAAGCCTGCTGGCATCAGTACCCATGAGGACTGTCAAACAGGGAAACTCACGTGGGCCACTACGTTCAGCATTTTATTGGAGCTTCATTGAACAGTTTGGTTGATTGATTCCGCACATGATTAAAATCACCTCTCCAGAGGCTGAGCTGATAACCACATGGCTCAAGGGGCCCACCAAGAGTAATAATTTCTATCGTTTGGGAAATTTCAAGGGTTTAGAGCAGTGGTTCTCAACCTTCCTCGAAGTACCAAAAAAAAAAAAAAATTTATGATTGGGGTGGGGGGGATCACCACAACATGAGGGACTGTACTAAAGGGTGGCGGCATTAGGAAGGTTGAGAATCACTGGTTTGGAGGTTACCTCCCAGGATCCTGGCACAAAGAGTAGGTCTCTCTTTGGTCAAGGTCAAATCCTCGCTATACAGTTTGGCCAGATGAGTAGGAGATTATACAGAATAATGTTTTTAAATGGTTAAGAGAGAATGATGGATGCTGTTTAGGTTGTGTTTAAAACTAATTCCAAATTACAGGTCACTGTTGACTTTTAGAAGATAAGTCCTCATGATGCCAACTTTGTGCTTCCTATGGCCTCTCATTTTTCAGTACTTTAGTCCAGGCTGAATGCCACAGCAGCTGGGCAGGGCTTCAGGACGGATTTTTCTCATTTAAACCAGACTTATCTCTCTCTATAAAATCTACTTTTCACCAATTTTTCCATCTGCTAAACTCATAATTCTGGTTCTCTTCTGCCCCTTCTATTTAAACATTATGGGCTGAATCGTGTCTCCCCCCTCCCCTTAAATTTGGGCTTTGAAGTTCTAATGCCTAATACAAACATGTGACCATGTTTGGAGAGAAGGTCATTAATGAAGTAATTAAGTTAAAATGAGGTCTTCAAGGGTGTATATTAGTCCAATATGACTGATATCCTTATAAGAAAAGAAGATCCAGATAAAAACAAGCAAAGAAGACAAGACTGTGAGAAGACACAGGGAGAACTTGGCCATCTATAAGCCAAGGACAGAGGCCTCAGAAGAAACCAACCTAGCAACACTGTGATCTCAGACATCCAGCATCCAGAACTGTGAGAAAATAAATTTGTCATGTATGTGGTATTTTGTAGAACTGGCAAATTATTAATTATGCACCAATCAACCACCAATTCATGTCCAACCTCTGAACAGCTTTTTTTGCACGAATTTCTTTTTCTTTCTCTTTCACTCGTAAAGCCCTCCCAAATCTGACAACTGTTGGTTCTTGTTTTTCAAGCCTCCAACCAAATCTCAACATCCATGGTCAGATTTCTCTTCCAGGGAACTCACGTGGTCAAACAGCTCCCAATGACTTATTGCTAAATAAAGACAAAAATTCCTAACCTAGCAGCTGATGACCCTAACCACCTGTCCAGCTTTATGGTGCACTAGTCTAGTCAAACCATTTACTTGTCAGTTACCAACAAGAACATGATTTTCCTCCTCAGTATCTTACCCTTCTAGCCATTTACTTGTCAGTCACCAAGAATATGATTTTCCTCCTGAGTATCTTTACCTTCTACCTGTTTAATTCTCTTCTTTAATCCTCAACTAAAAAACATCTTTATGCTAGTCAAAATTGCTAGATGCATATTATATTTTAGTTATTTTTACAGCAAATATTTTACAATGAAGAAATACCTAAGTCAAAGTTTCCTGTAGGGCAGGAACAGTGAGTAACTCATGCCTGTAATCTGGAGTTCAAGATCAGACTGAGCAAGAGTGAGACCCTGTCTCTACAAAAAACAGAGAGATTAGCCAGGCATGGTGCCGCACACCTGTAGTCCCTGCTACTTGGGAGGCTGAGGCAGGAGGATTGCTTAAGTCCAAGAGTTTAGGGTTGCTGTGAGCTGTGACCATGTGATTGCAGTCTAGCCAGGTGACAAAGTAAGACCTTGCCTCAAAAAAAAAAAAAAAAAAAAAAAAAAAGTCTCATAGTGTAGAGACAAACAAGTCTCTACAGAGCCTCAAGCTGTCGCCCTGGGTAGAGTGTCATGGCATTACAGCTCACAGAAACCTCCAATTCGTGGGCTTAAGCGAGTCTCCTGCCTCTGCCTCCCAAGTATCTGGGACTGCAGGCGCCCACCATAACGCCCGGCCATTTTTGTTTTGGTTGCAGCTGTCATTGTTGTTTGGCGGGCCCAGGCTGGATTCGAACCCGCCAGCTTAGGTATGTAGCTGGCGCATTAGCCAACTGAGCCACAGGCGCCGAGCCGAGACAAAAAAGTTTATAGAATAAATGTTGTTTTATCATTTGGGAAAAAAATAAATACAAAAATATATGTAGAGTAACATTTAAAATAAAATCTACACCAAGTTCTAAATCCTTAAGATCTCACATGAACCTTTTAGAGAGATTTGGCCCATTCTTAGAGGGCTTCTCTCTGTTGCCCCTAAAAGATGATTCACTGAGGAAGACTAAAGGTTTTTGGCCATTTAAATAAATCTCAAACTATCTTCGGAAAAAAAAAAATCTTATTTTAATCAACATTAAAATAACACTAATATCCGTTACATCACAAATTGTACTACAGTAGAAAGTAATGACTATATCTTAGGGTTTAATCATTTTATCAAATGCTTATAAACATGTTCAAGGAAGGAGGTCAGAGCCCAATGCAATCTTTTACTAAAGCTGTCACAACACCTTTTTGCTTCACTAATTTGCACATGTGCTACTAACAGAGGTTACACAATAGAACTACTTATATACTCGAAATTCTGAATGATGTCTTCTTACCTAATGTGAGAACTGGTAGCAAAGGGAAATACGAGGCTACTGGTCACAGACACTTTGATCCATCAATTACAGAACATTCATTTAAACATTTCAAGGATTAATGTAGGTAGTGATTTCACATCACCTTCATAATCAAGGGCCAGGTAAAGTCTATGATTAAACGCTTTCACAGTACATGTGAAGAAATATAAACAGCCCACCATGAGAAAGGCAGATACCCAGATTTCTACATGCCCATCATTTCATTATACAAAAGTGAATGGTTTCTATGTTTTCATTAATAGAAATAGCGATTTAACATCACCGTCATAATCGAGGGCTGTGTATCTTATATATTATTCCAAATGAAAATTCCATTACCATTGCTTTCCAACTTCCACTTAGTTCATTAAAACAGAATGAATTGCAACAGACTTTCATGAGATGTCCTCTTGTTGCATCTCAATTCCAGTATAGAAGATAATGGGTCACCACCTCAACCACCCCAAAACTCATACTAAGTATTACAGAGTGCTACATAACAAATTATCTTATATTCAAAAAGCAATTAAAATTGTGCTTTCATCTTGTTAAGAACAGTTGATAATTATAATACTATTAAAAACTTACTTGAACTTTGCTTCCACCTCCTCAGCAGCTTTCTGATATTGCTCGGTGGTGACTTTGTAGAACTCTGAGCTCTGTGAACAGAGATTGATTGCAAAGTTTTCAATATGCAAGACGACAAGATGTGTGGGTAACTTACAATTTCAAAAAATACAGCCACTCAAGCAGCGGAAGGATTTCTTACACAAGTGGCAAGGATACTTATAAAAATACATGTAAAGCTACTTATTTAAATAACAGTAGAATCATTGATACACAGATAAAGAAATAGCTATATATGTATAGCTATTTTCTAACATTTTTAAAAACCTATTTAGACTGCCTGTATTTGGAATCTACCACTGTAAGATCAAAGTATGCTTGAAATTAAAAAGTGGAATTCACACACTATTCATATTTGCCCATTATTCCATCCATGTTCCAACTAGGATATTAAAGGATCATTTCTTTCTATACAACATTTTTGGCCTCAAGATGAATTCTGTATGGAGTATAATCTGTTCTGTCATTTCCACATACCCACAAGAGCGTCAACATTTAAAACTTATCAGTAGAACAACGGGACAAGTTTAGGCAATTGTAATACAAAAAAATGTTTCCAACATTATGTGAATGAACATATAAACTACATGAACCAAGATATAATGGCAAAGTAATACCCTTCCTAGGGTAGCAAAATTTAGTTATCCATTCGGACTAGCTATGTTGAAACCGGTCTTATTGCAGGGGGCGACCTAAATAACCCTGTGACCTCTCAGACTCAATGAAATGCCCTGCAAAATACACTGCAGGACAAAAAAACAACATAATACCACGGTCTACTGTGTACCTTTCATTCCCTAATCACTCAGGTTTCACATGCAAGGCTTAAGGTAGTTTACTTTTTAATAAATCATTGTTGGTTGGTGAAAAAACGAAAATGAAATCCTCTTCACACCAGTGACCCCTTTGCATTTAACAATCCGGGTTGCCCAATGACAGTCACATCCAGGTTTCTTAGATGTAGATAAAATCAATAGGTATGTGATTAGACAGCAGACTCAGGGTGGCTGGAGCCACGGACAGGTCACCGTTTGAGATGATGAATGGCTTTCTATCAACCTATAGTCCCCTACGATGCTAACATTTACTATAATCTTATTTGGGCTCCGATTTATCTTTCTTGCACCTGATCAATAAAGATGAACAGAACAGTTGTAAAGATCGATTGTAATTTTTTATCATTTTTCAAGCACAAAGGTGCATTTCTGACATGAAGACAATATTCTAAGTGTACTACTTCTGCATTATTTAAAGCTGCAATCTGAGTGATCAACTACACTAGTCTATATGCTGAGAGGTTTTAATTCATTTGTAGGTCTTGAGCTATCAAAAAGCTATTTGTCTTCCCAGATGTTTTAACTTTGGATTATGTCACATCTTTTTATCTGTTTCACTTATATGATTTTCTTTCCTTTAAAATACAAGTCACAATTGCTTGTTTGCAGTGTTTGGCTTAAGCTTTTCTTGAACCTTTCTAACAAAGAGGGCAGCAAAAAGGTGGTTACTAATCTATTATTAACAATGATGAGAAACTCCCAGATTACTCTGATGAACTATCAAGTGGACATTATGTTATTGAATTATCTATTAAAATGCTAGCAAAGCAAAAACATCTTAATTAATACTTCCACTTATTTTAAGCATTGAAACTGTAATATCTGGACAGAAACAGGACTAAGCTGAATGATCTGGTCTCTGATTCTGCTGTTTGACCTTGAGCAGGGTCTTCTAACCTTCCCCCGCTTCCTTTCCAGTGTCCCTAGTTCCTTAGCCCTGCTCATCTCTGCCAAGGCTGCTGTAGAAATCAAATAAGATAGGTGGGAGAGCTGCAAAATCTGTTAAATGTTTTTGCACAGTAAGATCAGCATTCAAATAAAATGATTTTGGAGGAAAACAACTCATTTGTGTAATTCCATCCTGGGTACAAATTCTAAATGATCAAAAAGTAAATATTCAGTTTTCTAATAAGAATATGCACAAAATCAAGAATTCTGTCATAATATAGTCAGCTCCTCTCTGCTTTGTAATGCCAAATGCAGATAGAATTATTACTGATTTGTCAACATAGGATATTAAACACAGAACTTTGTACCTATACTGCCAGCAAACTTAGCACAAAATTCTAAATTAAAGCTTTAGGCACGTGCTCCATACTTCCACCCCAATGACCGGCTCCCACATTGCATGAATCTTCCTAACGAAGAAAGGTCCCCAGGAGGCAACACCAAGCCACAATGATGGGAATAAGCACAAGTATGCCCAAGATCTGGATGTAGACAGTGTTTAGTTCACCTAAGGATTTACTCACTCAACAAAATTAAATGCTTATTACCCCAACAACATCCATCTTGAGAAATCAGATCCTCAATAAGCTTTGCATCTGATACAGGAGAAAAGGACAAGCGTTTTAATGGAAAGTCACAAATGCCAAGGTAAAAATCATGGATAGTGTTACTGGAATTCAGAAAGAGTAGACATCTCCTTTGGCCTGAAAATACTTCTAAAATGAACATCCACCCCAACCACAAATGATGGCAAAAACTCCCTCAATATGTTTGCCAGATAAACACTGGGTACTCACAGGGTGAGGAGGTACTTAGAGAAAAAGAATGAATGAAACATGTAGAGCAAAAAAAGCAAGTTGTACATGAACTGTGCCAGGATGCAGTTTAAGTTGTGAAAGATATAAGATAATGACTAAGAATAGAAAACACCATATCCCACTGATTACGTTCAAGTGGCAAAGTGTCAGTGGTAGCAGGGGACAAGGAGGGCAGAATATCATAAATGATGGGAAGACAGGGGGTTCACTGCATTGTTCTTTGTCTTAAAACGAGGGGTGGGTACGCAGCTAGTTATTACATTGGTTTTAAACATTTTGTGATACATAGATAAACTGTCTTACTCCCCTGCCATGGGTTAATTAACAACAACAAATAACTGGGCTAGAACACAAAAGTGTGTTCAGTGGCATACAGGCTGAAGAGGTTGACTGAGTCAAGATTTTACAGTCTTGAATACTAAGTTATTGTAGCGCACACACACTGCTAGACAAATGTACTTTTTTCAATTTGTTTTTGTGAAAACAGTTTTAAACAGGCTTACAGAACAGAAGGAAGAAACCAAAGAAGGTTCCCCGATATCTTCTAGGTTTCCTTCATGGCAACATCATAGTACAATTATCAAAAGTAATAAATTAACAATGGTACAAAAGTAGTAACCAAACTATAGACTTTATTTGAATTTTTCCTGTTTTTCCACTAATGTTCTTTTCCCATTCCATGAAGCAATCCTGGATCCCAAGTTTTAGATGCCCCAGCTCCTAGGTCTCCTCTAATCTATGATAATTCCCAGGCTTTCCTTGTCTTTTATAACCTGGACCTTCTGAAGAATAGTGGTTAGTTACTTGGTACCATGACTTGCCAGCTGGGCTTGTCCAATGTTTTCTATGGCTGGAGTGAGTCTATGCTCTGTAGAATACAGAAGCAATGTGCCCTTCTCCATGTGTGACTTCAAGGGCTACACCATGGTGCAGGTCTTTTCACTGATGTTGACTTTGATCCCTTGATTAAGGTGATGTCTGCAGGGTTGCTCCACAATAAAGCCACTGATCTTCCTTTGGTAATTGACATCTCATGGGAGATTCTGTGAGACTACGCAAATATCCTGTTTCAGCAGTGATGAGCACTACGGTGTTCTGATGGTGCACTAATTTTTAAATGGCACTGTTGCATGCTTAGATGTTACTGATCCAATGACAACCTTGACCTACTCTTTCACTCAATAATGAAAACCACATGGTCACACAGGAAGAGCCGTTTTAAAAGAAATCTTCAGTGTGTGGGTAGGTATGCTTAGAGAAAGCCTAAGTTTCCTCCAGTCTGATTGTAAAATACAAAACAGGAGGTAAACAAAAGAAGAAACTAAAGAGAGGGAATTAAAGAGTTATAGAGACATTGGCCTCAATCAGGCCCTCCTTCCTCATTAGCCATTAATAACTGGGACTGCCCACACTCTGTTATACTATGGGAGCCTCCCTCCTGCTGCTGGAGGCCAATCTTTAGCACATGAAGAGTTAATTGCACATGTTTTGAGGATGAGGCAGACTGGTTATTCCAAGGGAAGGTGGCTTGAATGGTTTTGGAAGTTCCCTGGGGGATGCCTGGGCTCCAAGTCCAGATGTATAGGAAATAGCCCCAACTCTCACCTTACTGCTTCGTGAGCCCGTGGATAGAGGGCCGGGGACTACGTGCTTCAAACTTACTTGTGAAGTACTGGCCTATACCACGAATCTCTTAGGATGGGCCAGGAAGTTTCATTTTTAACAAACCTCTTAGGTATTTCTGAATATACCCCTAAGTTTGGGAACTATTGGGTTTCTAGAAATTAAAGGAACAATATATTATTTAGCCTGTCATTCAAAATGAAAAATAATCAGTGTTTTAAAGAATGATGGCAAAACCACTTTCCATAATTAAATATAGCTATAATCTTTACAAAGGTGCTCTAATTTTGTGACCCATCCCATACATAGTATCACCAGCCAATCAATGGTGGACCCCCAAATGTCCTAAGAACTCCATCTTCACACACTGCCTAGCAACACTACAAAGTTCTACTCCAAATGAATACTGAGTGGTACAATAATTTGTAGAAAAGTTGTTTTTGTGATCAGTGTTGGCTTGGATGGTAAGAGGTTGTGTGTGTTGCTATCCTGTTTACTAATTACAGATTACTGTTACTTTAATGTCATCATTATAACTAAGTTTTTTGTTTGGTTAACCTTAAAGCTTGCAGTAGAACACATTTAAATCAGTTGCACCTTGGTCTGATTTTTCTAATAGCTAAATTTCAAGACTAGTATGGTCTGTGCTCCTAATAAGTAACAATCACATTCATATTTCCAAAGAAGTCCGGGTACTGTATGGGCAGAAAAAAAACCCTGTTAGGATGACCTTAAAAAGAGAAGCAAAAAGAACAAGCGGAGAAACAGACACATAGTCTTTCAAGGTGGTCTTCAGATAAATGACCACTGCTGTGGTCAGGGCAAATTGCTGGGCCTGTGAGGTCCTCTACAGTAGAAAATTCTAAGTATCTTTACTCAGACTGGAACTGCTGTGTCTCTGGCCTCGTCAACAGTAGAAAAAATACTTGACATGATGCGTCCAGGGGTGATGTAGATTTGTGGCAGGTAAATGTGATCCAAATCAAATATCGAAGGTTTGATTTAATGATTTCTTCCTTTAAAATAGAAACTTTTACTGTTTTGATATAAGCATAAAAGACATTTTCTGCTAAGCTTTTCTTTGAGAAGGCAGATCTCACAAACTCAAAGTAGAATGATAGTATCTTCTTGATATTTAAGGCTATCAAAAATCTAATAAAGGCATGCCTTCCTTTGTCAAAAGATAAGCAGAATGAGCTCCTCGAACGTGAACTATCTTCAAAATGACAATATAATTCTCTATTATTTGAAAGATGTTTCTGTCATCTACATTAGAGGACAGAGTATTATTGGCAGTAACTTTTTATTTTCTGTATAAAAACATCTTCCGATCTAAACCAGGTCAATTACTGAAAACACAAGTAACAAACCAATTGAGGAGACTGCGCTATTGTACGCAATTGCTAAGATGTTTCATTTAAAATATGTGAATATGTTGTCCCCAGGGCTCTGCACGTAGGTGGGTAATTCTGAGCAGTATAGTATGGTGGTTAAGAACACGAATTTTGGAGGCAGATGGCTGGATCAGGCTCTGCCCTTGTGAAACTGAATTACTTGGCTCGGTGCCTGTGGCTCAACGGGCTAAGGCGCCAGCCACGTACACCTGAGCTGGCGGGTTCGAATCCAGCCCAGACCCGCCAAACAACAATGATGGCTGCAACACCCCCCCCCAAAAAGAAGCTGAATTACTTAACTTAGGCATTTGCTCCCCATCTGTAAAATGGGGACAGTAATAATCATTACCTAATATAAGTTTTGGGGGGATTAAGTAAGATAACATATATAAGACTCTCTGAATAGTATCTGGGACTTAGGAATATTACCTATAATATTCAAAATTAATAGAAAAGTTATAAAAACTATATAGTGTTGGAGTAACTTTTTAAAAGGCCATTTTAATAACAATTTAACTTTTTAAGAAAAAGTCTTTGCTTCCACTCACCAACATTACTGAATGTTGTGTACAATGCTTACCAGCCTTGCTTTTCTTCTATTCCTTGAGAAGAACAGGAAATGTTACAGCTGGACAGTGTTAACATTTGGAATTAACTAACCAGTATACATAAAAACCAAACCAGTAACATCTAGCCTTTTGACTGATAAAATCCAATCAACTAAATTAAAAAGCAAAAGTTCTTTAATGCCAGGACTTCCCCCAGAGCCTTAGTTCTTAATATGCATTGTGAATCTCAAGATGGAAAATATTATTCATGGTTCCCAAACTGATTTGCTCACAGAACCCCTTAATTATGGAGCATCCTGAGAAAACAGAATTCCCTGACATGGTCCATGAGAAATAGTGAATTAAAGAAAAGTTCAACTACATTTCAATCCTGCACTGTTTGACATGCTACTTCTCCTTTCTCAAAGCAACATTTTCTCATGGGTTCTTTCTTCCTTTTTTTTGAGACAGAGTTTTGTTCTGTCACTCAGGATAGAGTACAGTGGCATCATCATAGCTCACAACCACCTCAAACTCCTGGGTTAAAGCGAACCTCCTATTTCAGCCTCCCAAATGGCTGGCATTATAGGTGCGCCCCACGCTGCCCAGCCAATTTTTTCTGTTTTCTGAAGAGATGGGATCTCACTCTTGCTCAAGCTAGTCATGACTCCTGGTGTCACATGATCCTCCAGGCTCAGCCTCCCAGAGTGCCAGGATTACAGGTGTGGGCCACCACACCAGGCCATTATGGGTTATTTCTAAAAGCGATGTTCAAAAGAAAGAGATGAAACTGGCAATATCAGAAAGAGGTTTCAACTACAATGAAAAATGGTAATCTGTGCTAATAAAAAAGAGCATGCTATTATCCTATGCTTTTAAAATTTGAGATGAAACCCTTTAAGAAAATTGTTGCTATTTCTCCCCGTTCCCTCAGAACCCTGTGGTAGATTGCAAGAGTAGCCACAATTCTTCACTCTTTTCTATATTCATGACCCCTGGGCAATAAGACTTTCGCAGCTTCTGTCATCGTGAAGGGATGCAGTTAACTCCCCCCAACCTCCGCTCTCAGTCTGAGCTGTGTTTGGGACCTGCTCCAGCCAACAGAATGTGACAGCAGTGATGGTATGCTAGTTCCAAACCTAGGCCTCAATCGTGGAACGCTGTCCAGATGCCACGTCAGTGACCGACAGACTGCAGGCGAACCCGGGGTGAGAATACCCCGGACCAGCCAAACCTCAGCCAACTCAGCAGGAGTAAGCCCAGCAGAAATGAGAACTGCCCAGCTGATAATGACCAAACTGGAGGTGGGTAGAATCAGCAGGTGAACAAAAGGTGACGGTTTTAAGTCACTATATTTGGGGTGGTTCATGATACAGTAAAAGCTAACTGGTATGCGTTCTTTCTCTATGTTTTCAAAAGGAACAGACTTTCAGTGAGCACTCACCATACTGTACCAACAATGCATCTTTCTGTGTGTTTTCCCGGACTAGTCCGTAAGTTCCTCAAGGGCAAGTATCTTGCTCTATTTATCAACATACTTAAGAGCACTCAGCAAATACCTGACACACAAAACCTACAGAAATAATGTTAGAGTGGCACCCACAATTCTGAACTGTACTTCAACTTTCACTCTTCTTTAAAACAGGATGAGATAGAAACAAGTCCAAAGAAAATGAAATAATGTTCTGGCAAAGATGAAATACTATATTATGTCTTCTACAAATTGACAGACACTCCAGCCTGCAATGCTGCACAAAAAGGAAATGGTTATCATTTAAGATAGTGTTTAATTCCAAAAACAGTACAGTAACAGTGGAGGCTACAAACAGTAAGGGGTTTATTGTTCTCGTGTAATAAGAAGTCTGGATGTTGGAAATCCAGGGCTGATGTAGCTGCTGAGTATATCAACAAATAACTAGGCTTCCTTCAGCCACCGTCAGCAGTTGCCTTTTGTCCCCCCAGTCTCCAGATAGCTACTGGACCTCCAATTATCATTCCCATGCCCTGAGGAAGGTAAAGAGATTTCCACTTCCGTCTCTCTGGCCAGAATTAAATATCATGCACAACCCACTGCAAAGAAGACTAGGAAAGTGAGGATTTTGTTTCCTCATTTCTAGAATGAAGAAAGGAATTTGGAATGAGTGTTTATTGAAGCAATTTATTATACCTGCCACAGACAGTTGAGTTGACAGCATAAAATCATGCACAAAGCAGCATGGTTGATTTCAGACGCAAGCATCCCAATATTTCTTTCCAATCTCCTTTCAACTTCTAATTTGGGGTGTTGGGAGGGATTTACCCATCTGGTCTCATGCCCAAGAACAAAGTTTCCAGACAGTAGGAAGGAAATGGGAATCAACAAGAGTGGGCATCTTTCCCAAGTTCTCTGGGCTGGCTGTGGCCCAAGTTTTGAATGTGTGATACACTGCCACTTTCCATTTTCAGAAAGTCTCCCTTTTAAAAGTGTGTATTAAAATGCACATGCACAGATACACATTATTGCTAGATTGGAAAAGTATCTGTTTTCAAGTTCTAAATTAAATAAAAAGAAAACACGCACACATACAATGTCCTTGCAGCATTTTCTCAGACTCAGAATCCCATTTCTGTTCCATTAAGACTAATGTGATCATACCTGTAGCACACAAGCAAAGAGCAAATCAAAGAGGTCAGAAGAAAAGTTTAACTGGCTTTTGTTAGTTCTTTGATAGAATGCTCCATGGGGAGATTAGGGCGTGATGATATAACACACTAGAGCTGAACTACAACTGGTATTCTGGTAGCTAGAAACTATTTCCTAGAGAATAACGTTGTGATTCACTGTAACTCACGGACTATGGCAGCTCCACTGGCATCTAGCACTGAGGACCAAGTTTGATCTTAGAAGTGAGCAGACTGGCTGAAGGTTTGACTCTCTTCTTTCTAAGCTCATCTACCATTACCACTAACCAATGTAGGTCTTGCAACCCACCCAAACACAAATGTCACTCTAAGCGGCTAGCCAATTCAAATAAAGAAGGTCTAGGCCAGAGTGTACAAACATCAATACCAATAAGAGCATTCATATGACTGAATAAGCTATATTCAAACAGTCTTATTTGTGCTTTTTGCTGTAACACACAATCAGCTAGGTCAGTGTGTCTCCCCAAAGGTGAGAGCTAAGCATTTGGGGACCCAATTTAATCCTGCATCAGTGCAGTGCAGGCACAATTCCAGGCGCAGAAACTCTGAAATAGTCATTTATTCCCTGGTGTCAGATGCTCAAAAAGAGTTCATAGCTTATCAACCATCCTGTCTTTTTATAGAATTACAAAGAATCAAGACACCAACTCTGCAATGTAATCACATTTTTCACCATGGTTTTAAGAGCTCTAGAGTTCTTTTTTAAATCACAAATAGCCCAAATTTAGTTTATCTAGTGGTTTCAGTATTCTAAAAAATCTTCTATCAGAAAACCTAATGGCTGGTTTGGGTTTTGCCTTTCTTATGTTTCTGTATATCCTTTGTTTCTTTCTTTTCTTCCTTTTTTTTTTTTTTTAATGGTTTGTATACAGGAAAGAAGGAATGTTCCAGAATATGTTAAAGTATGTTAGAAGTGAGCAGAATAGAGGTTAGAAAAGCGGCCCTTGAACAGAGAAGCTGTCATCTTAAAGAACCTTTTATTCCTGGAACTTATAAAGCCCATGGCCTCGCTGCCACTTCTCTGGACTCTCCTTCTTTACCAGCGTTCCCCTCTCACCAAGATAGGTAAATCAAAGCCATTATAATATTTAAATAGCTTGTGAACTGCCAGCACTGGTCCAGATTCACAGGATATCAGATCTAATATTCTGTTTCTAAAAGGTACACCAAGGAATGCTTTGGGTTATTTAAACTGAGTCTCACTTTTTAGCAGCTAAAATGAAGACTTTATCTTTCAGGATGAGTGTATCAATTGGACAATGTAGAGTAAATTCATTACTTGGCATTGAGCCTGGTTTCTCCTGGAAGAAGGCAAAAGTTCCCAAACACAATACCACTTGTGCCAACAACCCTTGGCGCTCCTAGGTAATCCAAAGAGCCTGAATTCCCATCAACTTATCTACACAGCTACAAAGGAACTTGAAGAACAATCACCAGGGAGGTGGATTCAGAGGCAAGTTTGTGTTTCTAACATTCAGCATTGCTACTAAAGTCCTATTGATTTGGTTAAGTGTTAAACTCCAAAGGCTATAGAATCCTGAGTATCCCTAAATTTCTGTTAGTAAACATTTGAGTATGCTGAAAGTATATTTTAATTTTTCTCAGCCCTATTTCTCCATATCACTAATAATAAATGACTAAGCAGTTTCTAATGAATCAAAAATCCGATTACATTCTATAGCGACTCAAGACAAATGCAGATTCCATGTGGAAACAAAACTATTAGTGGCTTATTCCAACCTCTCTTCCTCCTTCTTAGATAACCCTACTTTTAAGCTAGAGATGTAGTCAACCAAACTAAAATTCCAAACTTGCTTACAGTTAGGGTGAGCTGTCAGCAGAAGTGTTATGTGGGTCTTCCAGGTAGGCTGCTTAAAGGGAGCTGAGCTCAGATGCTAGGGAATCTTTTCAGCCCTTTTGCCGTGTGCTCCTTTTTCTAGTCTGCATGTTGATGTGATAGCCAGAGCTTCAGCAGCCATGTTGGGATGTGAGCTGACTTTAAAGAGAGAAACCCTATGTTAGGGTGCTGGAATAGAACACCAGGTGCCTATGGCTCAAACGACAATAAAGCCAGCAGGCCAACCCTAGATTGCCTCTGGACATTATTAACTAAGAGGAAAATGCACCTCTTTCTAATGTAAGCCATTCTTTGTTTATGATATACAGGGTCAAATTAATCAGGAATAGACTGTCTTTGGGCTGTCAGATGTTCGCTTTTCATATACCTCATGAATAACTTCAACAAAGTTAAATGCAATGACACACAAGCATCTTTCTCCATTATCCTGAGGCTTCCCTTCCGCTTGTCAGAAATCTCCATTTCCTTCTTTCTCCTTTTCCAACAAAGAACAGGAAGAATTAAAACATTTTAAAGCCATGTTTAACTCTGGCATCAAATCTTACCATCTCTGAGAAGCCACATTTCATGACAGTCCCATTGTCTCCTGGGTACCTTGGCAAAATTAATAAACAGCTTTTGTAATTACCTTTCATTCCATCTTTACTATTTCTCATATAAAGAAACAAGCTATTCAGAGCTGCTTCTGGCATTTCTAGTTTTATTCCAGAAGCTTTAGAAACGTCACTAATTAGAGTCTCAGTTTCTTTTTCCTTGATTTAGTTTTCTAATTAGAAAAAGAATCCTAGATTCACTGACAGCCATGCCACTACACCAAGATAACCTTAGTTACATTATCCCACGCCTGTTTGTTCACCTGGGCAATTTAAATAAATGACTGCAGCAAAAACTTGTTTGACATTCTAGGTTTCCTTTTATTTGTTCATTTCTTCATTCTAGAAATACTAAAGGTCTGTGCCAAACATGAGGGTGGAACTTAGAATATAATGGTGAGCAAACAGACATGTGGTCCCACTTTTTTTTTTTAATAATTTTATTGATTCATAATTATGTACATTGGTGCAATCACAGGGCACGATTCATATACATTCAGAAATATTTTGATCATACTGTTATAGATATCCTTCATGGCATTTCCTTGATCACTATATAAAGACATTATTACTCTACCTTTAATAAGTTTCGCCAGTACCCTGCTAAGATGCACCATATAAATTTTTAATTGAAAATTACCACTTCTGGCTCGGCGCCTGTGGCTCAATGGGCTAAGGCACCAGCCACGTACATCTGAGCTGGCGGGTTCAAATCCAGCCTGGGCCCGCCAAACAACAATGACAGCTGCAACTAAAAAATGGCCGGGCATTGTGGCGGGCGCCTGTGGTCCCAGCTGCTTAGGAGGCAGAGGCAGGAGACTCGCTTGAGCCCAGGAATTGGAGGTTGCTGTGAGCTGTGATGCCACAGCGCTCTATCCAGGGTGACAGCTTGAGGCTCTGTCTCAAAAAAAAAAAAAAAGAAAAAGAAAATTACCACTTCTGCTCACTTTTTGAATGTGTTATCAAGTTGAAAGTAGTCTTTTCTTATCATTCTTTTCATCTCTGCCTTATTTATGATTGTCTCCTTTCTCATTCCTAATTTTTTTTTTTTTTTTGAGACAGAGCTTCAAGCTGTCAGCCTAGGTAGAGTGTTGTGACATTACAGCTCACAGCAACCTCCAATTCCTGGGCTCAAGCGAGTCTCCTGCCTCTGCCTCCCAAGTAGCTGGGACTACAGGCGCCCGCCACAATGCCCGGCTATTTTTGTTTGGGTTGCAGCTGTCATTGTTGGTTGGCGGGCCCAGGCTGGATTCGAACCCGCCAGCTCAGGTTTACATGGCTGGCTCCTTAGCCCAATGATCCACAGGCGCCAAGCCTCCCTGCCACTTTCTAGCTTGCCAAAGAGCAAGCTGTGTGCCCATCATTTGCTCCTGACATTACAGGTGTGTCCCCTACCCAGACTAAACATTGCCTCTCTGGGAGAAACCCGTTTACACGGTACCAAGCAGGCTTTTCGCAGTCCCTGGTATTAGGAATTGATTTGTGCAGGCTTCTGCAGAGTGCTCTCTGGAGCAGGAAAAATTATGCCAATAATAATGATTAAAATCAGCCAGGTGCAGTGGCTCACGTCTGTAATCCCAGCACTTGGGAGGCCAAGGCAGGTGTACCGCTTGAGCTCCGAAGTTCAAGACCAGCCTGAGCAAGAGCGAGATCCCATCTCTAAAAAAACAGCCGGGCGTTGTGTCGGGTGCCTGTAGTCCCAGCTACTCAGGGGACTGAGTAAGGGGATCACGTAAGCCCAAGAGTTTGCAGCTGCTATGAGCTGTGACACCCCAGCACTCTACTGAGGGCAACAAAGTAAGACTCTGTTTCCCAGAATAAGAATGATTGAAAGGTTAGAGCAGCATATGATTCTGAATAGGCATTCTTTCAGCCTCAAAAGTATAGAGGTGGGTAGGACCTCAGTGGCCAGGTAATCCTGTCTCTTCACTTTACAAATGGAGAGACCAAGGCCTGAGCCGGCAGGACCAGTTCAGAGGCCTTTTTTTCTAGTGGACTTTCAGGAACATTTTAAACTATACCCCATTTCTCAGATGATGAAATTGAGGCCCAGATTCCCAAAGACTGGTGGAGGCTTTTCCAGAGGGAATCACTGTCATTCACATGATTTTCTTTTCTTTTTTTTTTTTTTGAGACAGAGCCTCAAGCTGTCACCCTGGATAGAGTGCTGTGGCATCACAGCTCACAGCAACCTCCAATTCCTGGGCTCAAGCGAATCTCCTGCCTCTGCCTCCCAAGTATCTGGGACTACAGGCGCC
>CAUYON010065851.1:0-44382 GCA_963573935.1 Arctocebus calabarensis | reverse complement strand
GTCATTGTTGTTTGGGAGGCCCGGGCTGGATTCGAACCCACCAGTTCAGGTGTATGTGGCTGGCACCTTAGCCCATTGAGCTACAGGCACCAAGCCTCCCATAGATTTTTGGTATGTTATATTTTCATTTGTTTCAGAAATTTTTTTCATTTCCTTTTTAATTTCTTCACTGCCCTATTGATCATCTAGGAGCATGTTATTGAATTTCCTTGTGTTTGTATCTTTTATGAGGTTCCTCTTATTATTGATTTCTAGTTTTATTTTTCTGTGGTCAAAAAAAGATACTTGATATGGTTTCTACTCTTTCAAATTTATTGAAACTTGTTTTGTGGTCTAGGATATGGTCTATTCCGGAGAAAGTTCCATGTGCTGATGAAAAGAATGTATACTCTGCTGCAGTTGGGTGAAATGTTCTATAAATGTCAGCTAGGCCTTTTTGGTCTAATATATAGTCTAACTCTCATATTTCTTTGTTGATTTTTCAGTATTGATGATCTGCCCATTACTGAGAATGGGGTATTGCAGTCCCCTACTATTACTGTCTATGTCTCCATTTAGATCTATTAGTGTTTATTTTATATACTTGGGCGTTCCAGTGTTGGGAATGTAGATATTTATAATTGCTACACCTGATTCTGAATTGACCCCTTTAACATTATATAAGTGACCTTCTTTGTCCCTTTTTAGTCTTTGATTTGTAGTCTGTTTTATCTTATGTAAGTATACCTACTCCTATTCTTTTTTGGTTTTCACTTGCATGCAATGTCTTTTTACCCCTCCACTTTTTGTCTGTATGTCTTTATAGGTGAAATGAGTTTCTTATAAGCAGCATATAATTGGGTCTTATATTTTTCAGCCACTCCTATACCTTTTAATTGAAGAGGTGAGTCTACTTGCATTCATTGTTATTATTGATAAGTAAGGACATACTACTTCTATTTTGTTTCTTGTTTTCTGTTAGTTTAACAACAACTCTTCTCCTTTCTTGCTGTCTTCCTTTGTGGTTAAGTGATCTACTCTGATGCTATAGTTTTAATTTTTAGTGTTCTTCTCATGGGTTTTTGCATTATAGTTACTATGAGGGTTACAAAAAAAATATTGTAACAAATTATCTTAAAGAGATAATTTTTGTGGGGCATAGTGGCTCACACCTATAATCCTAGCACACTGGGAGACCGAGGTGGGTGGATTGCTTGAGCTCAGGAGTTCAGGACCAGCCTGAGCAAGAGCAAGACCCTGTCTCTAAAAATAGCTGGACATTGTGACAGATATTTATAATACCAGCTACTTGGGAGGCTGACACAAGAGAATCACTTGAACCCAAGAATTTGAGATAGCTGTGAGCTATGAAGCTATGGCACTCTACTGAGGGCAACAAAGTGAAATTCTGTCTCAAAAAAAAATATAATTTTTCTAAGTCACAAAGAAGAATAGAAGTAAAGTAAGACAAAAACTACAAAAAAAAAAAAACTCTACATTTTAATCCCATGCCCCTCCAACATATTTAACTTTTGTTGCCTCAATTTATATATTTTTATATTACCTATCTCTTAACAGATTGCTGCAGGCAGGACCACCCTCCCCAGTCCTAGGAACTCTGCTTTGTAATGGAGTCAAAGGAGATGGCAAATCAGAATGGCTGTTCAGCTGCACTACACTGCGAGAACCCCCTAGCCAGCCTTCCCACAAAAAACTATTATAGTTTTTTATTTATCTTTTAGGCTTCATGCTAGAGTTATAAGTAGATCGCACACACAATTATTGGAATATTCTGGGGTTGTCTTTGTACTTAATTTTGCCAGTGTGTTTTATATCTTAAATATTTTCTTTTTGTATGTTAGTTTTTTCTTTCAGATTGAGTATCACTTTTTATCATTTCTTGTTAGTCAGGTCTGGTGGTGGTGAATTCTTAGTTGTGTTTGTAAGGAAAAGACTTTGTCTCTCTTTCATATATATTTGAAGGATAGCTTTGCTGGAATACAGTATTCTGTATTTTGTATTTGAAAATGTTTTACCCCTCTCTCGGCCTGTATGGTTTTCATTGAGAAGTCTGTTGCTAGACAAATTTAAATTCCTTTATATGTAATTTGCTTCTTTTCTCTTGCTGTTTTTAGAATCTTTTCTTTGTCTTTGAACTTTGGGAATTTTAGTAGTATCTGCCTTAAGATACTTGCATTTAATATTTTCGTGTTCCCTATTATTTCTACACCTGGATATTTCTTTCTTTCTTAAGTTTTGGAAAATTTTCTGTTATTATTTCTTTGAATAAGCTTTTGAACCCTTGCTCAACTATTATTATTTTTTTTTTAGACAGAGTCTTGGTTTATAACCTTGGTATAGCCCTCAATAGTTTGTAGTAATATCATTGTAGCTCACTGCATCCTCAAACTCTTGGGCTCAAGTGATCCTCCTGTCTCAGCCTCCTGAGTAACTGTGACTACAGGCACTTGCTAATGAGCCTGGATAACTCTTACTCTCTCTCTCTCTCTCCCTACATATATATATATAATTTTTTTTGAGAGAGAGTCTCACTATGTTGCCCTTGGTAGAGTGCTGTGGCATCACAGTTCACAGCAACCTCAAACTCTTGAGCTTAAGTAATTCTCTTGCCCCAGCTTCCCAAGTATCTGGGACTACAGGTGCCTGCCATATACCTGGCTATTTTGTTGTTGTTGTTGTAGTTGTCATTGTTGTTTGGCAGGCCCAGGCTGGGCTCAACCTGCCAGCCCCAGTTTATGTGGCCAGTGCCCTAGCCACTGAACTGCAGGTGCTGAGCCTAACTTTTTATATTTTGGTAGAAATGGGCCTAAGCAAGAGAAAGGCGCTCCTTCTCAGGCTGGTCTTGAACTCCTGACCTCAAGCAATCCTTCTGCCTCAGCCTCCCAAGATGCTAGAATTATAGGCATGAATCAGCACAGCCAGCCTATTAACTCCTTGAGCATAATAATTCTTAGATTTGGTCTTTTGAGATAATTTTCAATATCTTGTGGGTGATCTTTGTTCCTTTTCATTTTTTCTTCTCTGTGTAGTTTTAGATAGCCCTGTCTTTGAGCTTGCTCATTCTTTTCTCTACTTAATGCATTTTGCTGTTGAGAGTCTCTAATGAGTTTTTCAGTTCCTCAAGTATATTTCTCACTTACAAGCTTTCTGGGTTTTTAAAAATTATCTTAATCACTTTGTTAAAGTTCTCTCATAGGCTTCTTAATTGATTTTCTGTATTATCTTGGAGATCACTGAGTTTCCTTAAAACTGCTATTTTGAATTCTTCATCAGTGAGTTCCTATGTTGCCATCTCATTAAGGTTTGCCACTGGCTCCTTGATTTGGGCATTTGATGGAGGGCGTCATGGTTCCCTGTTTGCTGCTGTTTATTATGGATGAACATCTATGTGTTTGCATTGAAAGATTAGGTATTTATTCAGTCTTCTCTGGCTTGTTTTGGTTTTTATTGGATATGTTTGCTTAGAGCAGTGGTTCTCAACCTTCCTAATGCTGTAACCCTTTAATACAGTTCCTCATGTTGTGATGACCCCCAACCATAAAATTATTTTCGTTGTTACTTCACAACTGTAATTTTACTATTGTTATGAATAGTAATATAAATGTCTGATATACAGGATAGTCTTAGGTGACCTCTGTGAAAGGGTCGTTCGACTCCCAAAGGGGTCGCGACCCACAGGTTGAGAACCACTGGCTTAATTTATCTGTTGAATATCATTTTTTCTACTTGGTTGCTGCCTCCTTCTTGGCACTAGATGGGGCTTTAAGTCCAGATTTAGGGCCTCTCCTGTTTGGGAGAGGCCCTAAAAGGGATGGATATCCCAGTTGTGTGGGAAGGCTTCCTAGCAGGTTCATGCACTTCTCGCAGTGTGATGCAGCTGAACAACCATTCCAATTTGCCAACTCTTTTGGCTGCATTACAAAGCAGAGTTCCTAGCTGGGAAGGATGGTTCTGCTTCCCACTTCAGGCTTATTTCTCCATTCAGGCATTCATGATGCTTCCTAAAGGTTGAAGCAGAGACCAGTCTCCTGCCAGAGAACCCGAGATGGTGGGAAGATGATTGTCCCTCTCTATAGTCAGGAGAAATTTTCTGTACATTTGGTGCCAGGCAGATTGAGGGGGAGAGATGTCCAAATCTACTGCCTCATCCTCCTATTTGATTTCTGGGACATTGCTGGTGATAATCTCAGCATTGTATATTTAGTTTTAGTTTTCTGTGGGGTGGAAAGTGAAGCCAGCTTGCTTCTACACTCCCATATTTTTTCCCAGACGTTTTTGATGCATGTCTTTTTTTTTTAAGCTGATTTTGACCTTACAATGCTAATTTAGTTCCTGATTTAATTATTAACTGATTAGGTCTTAATTAAACATAGTGGCCAGGTTTTAAAATTAGAAATGATATGTCTTCCTTGGCAGAAAGACACTGTTGGGTACGTCTAGTCTTGGTACTTGAGTTTGCTTTTTCTGAGTGATGAAGAATTTTCACAGCCACTTATATAATCTTAACTGATTGTCCTTAGGCTCAATGTCCCCTTTGTTGTTTCTGTGTCACTACTGTACATGCACTTCTTTGCTATTGGATTAAGGCATGTGTACAATATTTAGTGTGAAGGTGACACCTTTACATAATAGCTCATCAAGGTCAAGTATAGTGTGTGTGCCATGAGTTCAGCTCTGAGAACCTAGTTCTCAACCAGAGACGGCATTACCCACCCTACAATATCTAGCCGTATCTAGAGATATTTTTTGTTGTCACAACTGGGCTGAGTGTTCCTGGCATCTAGTGTGAACAGAGGCCAGTATTCTATAATGCACAGGACAGCCCTTACCACAAAGAACCACTAGGCCCCAAATACCAATAGTGCCAAGGTCGAGAAACTCTGTTCCCCTCCTAAGATATTATTCTTATGAATTACTCCTCACATCGGTTGGGATGTAATTGCATTTTTAAGCAAAGCCATTGATTCAAAACTTTACTTTCTGTTTTCCAGGATTCTTGGAAAAGAACAATGATCTCCTTTACAGACATCTGAAAGAAGTGAGTCTGAAACTTAGCCATATGTGTTTATGATGGTTTTGAAATATCATCCTTGATGCTAATTTTGGGGGTAGATTTCTCCTTCCAGATTTTCCTTTTCCACACAGTGTTAGAACTTCAGTATGTTATGGCCAGAGCAGACATTTAAGGTCATGGGTGTGAACGTTTCGTTCAATGAACCATTCAAGTGTGCATGATGCCCCTCCTGGGTGCTACCTCTGGAGTTCACAAGTGAATAAGACAAAGTGCTTGTTCTTGAGGGGTTTACAGTCAGAGGTAGGAGGCAGAGAATAAATATATACACAAATAAGTTATCCATCAGGGAGGGGTGCTATGAGAAGAATAAACAAGGAATTGTGATCAGGGGGACATTTTTAATTTAGGTAAATCACAAAAACACCTATATGGGAGTGACTTTGAGCTGAAACCTAAATGAGAATGATTTGACCATCGAAAGATTAAGAGTTATTACAGGCAAAGGGACCAGCATGTGCGAAAGCCCTGTGGCCTGAGGAATAACGTTAAGAGAAGCAACTTAAAATGCAACAGGATAAGGGAAAAGCTGCAATTTTGTTCCAGCACAAGGGGAATATACTAAGGTGTCATGACCTTAGGATGAGATAAGTGACACCCAGAGAGGTCACAATTTCTACAAGGTCATATATGTGGTAATGCTGGATCTGGAATTAGGCCCTAGGGCTGCCAATGAAATTCCCAACCTCTTTCTGTATGTCTCACCAACCAGAGAAACATTGGGGTGTTAGTGCCTCTATTTTGTATTGAAATACTTAACTGTTCTGACTAGGTGCCTGTGGCTCAGTGGGCTAAGGCGCCAGCCATGTACACCTGAGCTGGCGGGTTCGAATCCAGCCCGGGCCCGCCAAACAACAATGATGGCTACAACCAAAAAAAAGAAAAGAAATACTGAACTGTTTTGTGCAAAATTGGATTTTATTTAATTAGCTGGGTTTATAAAGGGCTTAAACCTAGGCTCAGCGCCCATAGTTCAGTGGTTAGGGCACCAGCCACATACACCAGGGCTGGCGGGTTCGAACCTGGCCCAGGCCAGCTAAACAACAATGACAAATGCCAAATATATATATATATATAGCTGGCATTGTGATGGGCACCTGTATCCCAGCTACTTGGGAGGCTGAGGCAAGAGAATCACTTAAGTCCAAGAGTTTGAGGATGCTGTGAGCTGTGACACCACGGCACTCTACCAAGGGCAACATAAAGAGATTGTCTCAAAAAAAAAAGCTTAAACCTAAAAGGCAACATTTTCAGAGTGATCAGGCAAACAGTTCATCTTGGTAGTGTTTTTTGCCTTCCTTTCTACTTGTTCCAACCTTTTTGAATTTGGGGTAGATAAGTGATTCCCAACTTGGATCCACCAGGCAGGTGCTGTCAGGGCCTGGTTCCCAGCCCTACTCCTTCCCAGCTAGGGACCTCCAGGCAGATTTCTCCATCAGAGTAGTGAGTGTAGTGATGCCCTTCTCACCAAGTCTCTGTGAAGGACTCAGGAGCGGGAGTATTTGGTTATAAGTAGTAGGAGAAATTGTTCCTCCAGTGGCTTTCCACTGTGTAGGCCATGGCCATTTGCTTCACAAACCAATCCATGCAGTGTGCATCACAGAGGACAAATTTCTGAATTCCTCCCTTCATCAACCAGGGCTGAAGTGTCTTAAACTCTTTTTTGATATCAAGATGGATCACTTCTAATTTTTTTCTTTCCTATCAGCAAATTACCCTTCCATGTCACTTTAAGTTTTGAAGTAGGGTGGGTTTAACAAAAAAGGGTCTTACTGTGTTACCCAGAGTGGAGTGTAGTGGTGCAAACACAGTTCAGAGCAACCTCCAACTCCTGAGCTCAAGTGATCCTCCTGCCTCAGCCTCCTAACATTCTGGGATTATATGTGTGAGCCACTGTGCCCAGCCCAAAATAAAAAGAAACTAAATTGTGATAAAACATACATAACACAAAGTTTGCCATTTTAATAATTTTAAATGTACAATTCAGCAGTGTTAAGTATTTTGTATAATTAATCTCTGTAACTCTTCATTTTGCAAAACTGAAACTCAATGTCCACTAAACAACCACTCCCCCTTTCTCCTCTCTAGTCCCTGGCACTCGCTATTCTACTTTCTATATCTAGGAATTTGATCACTCTAGGTACTTCATACAAAAAATCATAGAGTATTTGTCCTTTTCGAGTCTGGTTTCTTTTCACTTAGCATAATGTCCTCAAGGTTTATCTATTTTGCAGCTTGTGACAGAATGTCTAAGGATGAATAATATTCCATTGTATGTATACAGGGAAAAATATTTTCACAGAGAATTGTAGCTTTAAAAAATGAAGGACCTTTTATAACATAGATTATTTTGAAAACATGTGCGGAGCGGGGTGAAATCAAACAGTACAAAAACTAATGTTCTTGGCCACATACTGCCAACTGTCTCTTCTGAGGGCCAACTGCTCTCTCTTTCTCTCTCTTTTTTTTTTTTTATTGAGACAGAGTCTCCGTTGCTCTGGGGTAGAGTGCCATTATGTCATCACAGCTCACAGCAACCTCAAATTCCTGGACTCAACCTTCCGAATAGCTGGCACTACAGGCATCCGCCACAATGCCCAGCTGGTTTTTCTATTTTGAGTAGAGACAGGATCTTGCCCTTGCTCAGGCTGGTCTCAAACCTGTGAGCTCCAGCAATCCGCCAGACTCGGCCTCCCAGAGTGCCAGGGTCAAGGCCTGAGTCCCCTGTTCCTACCAGTTGGTTGTGCATCTTTCCAGGGGCCGCACAGCTCGGGGGGTGTATACATGTATGACGTCCCCTCTTCTTTTTCTACCTCTTTGCACAAGAAGAGCGCACTGTGCACGTGTCCTGCATCTTGCTGTCTTCATTTAACATTATCTTAAGCAGCTGGTTTGTTCTGTAGCAGCTTCTTTGAACTAGGGAACAATTTTTACTTCATCATGTTAGAGAATGCCTCAGCAAGTAGGCAAAGCAGTGGCTATAGCATTTGAACTTCTTTCTCTCATATCTGATTCCTTTTCTCCCCTTTTTCCTATTTGCTTTTTATTTTTTTGAGACAGTGTCTTGCTCTATCACCTAGGTTAGAATTCAGTGGCACCATCATAGCCACCATCACAACCTCAAAGTGATCCTCCTGCCTCAGCCTTGCAAGTAGTTGCAGCCACACTCAGCTATTTTTTCTATTTTTATTGTAGAGCAGGGAGCTCACTTATGTTCAGGCTGGTCTCAAACTTACGACCTCAAGTGACGCTCTCACCTTGGCCCCTAAAGTGCTAGGATTGCAGGTGTGAACCAATGCACCCCACCTCATGTATTTCTTCCCCTTTTCTGCGGTAGGAATGTCTTCAGATGCTCAAGATGTAGATGGTTGGTTCTGTCACCCCATGAACACTTCTGTGTCTGCCTGGAGGCTCCTTAGTGACTTCTGAAATGGCAACTGTGGTGCTCTTCACTTACAGGTGCTGTGCAAGTCCACAAACAGCATCTTGAGGGAATGCTTCCTGCTGGCCGAGTTAGAAAACCGGAGGAGGCCACCAACAGTGAGTGGGGACAAGCTGGTGCAAAATTAGAAAGGGAACGAGAATCAGCTGGGGGGGGTGGTGCAACGGCCTCCAGGTACTGACACTTTGTAAACCACCCTCCCCTTTCCTGGGAATATCACTCTCCAACAGATTCTACCAAATATATACTTTTGAAGTTTAGCACTAGTTCGTTCCTTTGCAGACATCCATTGAACACCTACTATGTGTCAGACACTGTGCTGGGCATGGGGGGATTAGCAAGGTACCTGCACTACAATCTAGGGGATTACAATCTAGTGGGAGGAGGGTTTGGGAAGATACCATCAAATAAAGCACAGTAGCCCCAGCGTCATGAAGGAAGTATGCCAAGAAGGAAACCCCAGGGGAAGGGGCAGAGACGGACAGGCTCAGCTGCGGCCCTGGTTCCTGCAAGGCCCTCACCGTGTACTTGCTGAGCAGGTCAAACCTCCCGGACAGACGCCTGTTCAGCTTCTGTGTCACAGACCGAGGGTGGGCGTCACAGTCAGCACATCCAAAGCTGCCTCTTGACGTGTGAAATGGTAGCAAATAAGGCGAACTTTGCGAGTTCGTCTCTAAAAGGCTGAAGCCTCTTGCCCTGACCGGTCATCTGTGTGTATCAGAACCAGCAACGCCTACTGAGTTTGTTCTTTCTCTGCAGGTGGGGACTCAGTTTAAAAACAGTCTGAGCAGCCTTCTGGAGATTCTCATCTCTAAGGAACCCTCATATATTCGTTGTATCAAGCCCAATGAGAGAAAAGAACCCAGTGAGTTGTGAATTGTTCTGAACGCTGAGCTCAGAGGAAAAGGCTGGCAAGGCAGGCCGAGATGGCAGTGGGTTAGGATCCTGAGATCCACCACAAGCTCTCTTCTTGTCCTCTGTGTGTGAATTGTTTTCCTTTTAAATAAGGGAAGGTAAACCAACTGGGAAGGGAGCTCCTCTGGTGGCTCCGGGTAAGCATTGCTCGGCCCTGCTTCGGTTTTAGGAGCCAGGCAGGTAAGTGTCAGAGGTGAAGGGAAACAGCACTGTTTTTCTCCAGCCAGTGAATAACCTTCCAGGACGGTCTGTGATTTGGGTATTTTCTAAGCTCTTGCCATCATCTGTAATGAAGTCGTATAGTCAGAGGCTTACAGGAGGAGAGGGTGAAATTCAGTAGGGATGGAGGGGACTGCGGCAAACTGGGACTGGCAAACTATCTAAAGGGGCAACAGTGCTACTCCCTTCCAGCCAGTTGTTGCCGTGTGGGGGCCCAGGGTGGCTACATCTCATGATTTTTCAGAGAACACCAGAAATCTAGATTTTCCTATAAAATTCCCCCATTAAACACACATACAATTGAAACCTAAGAAAACGTGTCTGTGGCCATATCCAGCCCTTATTCATTCATTTATTTTGAGTCAGAGTCTCACTTTATCACCCCGCCTCCAGTAGAGTGTAATGGCATCATAGCTCACAACAACCTCAAACTCTTGGGCTCAAGTGATTCTCTTGTCTCAGCCTCTCCAGTAGCTGGGACTACCTACAGGCGCCTGCCACACACCTGGCTATTTTTAGAGATGGGGGTCTCACTCTCACTCAGGCTGACCTCCTCCTGAGTTAAAGCAATACACTTGCCTGGACCTCCCAGAGTGCGAGGATTACAGACGAGAGCCATGGCACCCAAGCCTCCCATAGATCTTTGGCTTTGAACCTGTCTGTCTTAGTTTGAAATGAAGCCACTTGAATGGGGCCCTTTACTGTCACTTTTTCTTCTGTTCCTCCAAAGGCAAGTTCGACGACTTCCTCGTAAGGCATCAGATCAAATACCTGGGGTTGATGGAGCACCTGAGGGTGAGACGGGCTGGCTTTGCCTATCGACGGAAATATGAACACTTTTTGCAGAGGTAAAGTGGGCTTTAGTAACATCGGCTATGTGTGAGTCTCTTGGATCTGGTGGTAAATAAGATGCCGTACCTTAGGGAGCCCTAGTCTGTTTTTCTTTGCTGTTGTCATGGCAGCAAAAAAAAAAAAAGCCACTAACCTTTTGGAGAACATAAAAACCTGGCTCAATTTTATCAACATCTATTCATGCCACCAATCCCTAACTTTTTCAATCAGAATGGCAAAACCGAGTATGTACACCTGCCAGCAGGGACAGGGGTGGACCTCCTACCCACACTCCACCCCATGCCCCGCCCTGCCCACTCCACCCTCACTGACTTAGCTGGGCAGATTCTCCATTTGTGACTGTCACTGCTGGTTTGGTGCCTTTGCCTCATGGGCAGTCATCATGGGGCAGGGGCTTTGGAAACTCACAAACTTGAGTCGGCTTCCTCATTCTGTCTCTTACAGCTATGACCTATTCCTTACCTGCACTCCCAAGTTGATTGTACACCAGCATTTCTTTGGTGATAGGTTGTGTGTGAATTTGTGCCACTAAAATAACAATATAAGAAAAGCATAATAAAGCGGTCATTTGGGGAGATCAGAATGGTTGGATATTCTGGCATATGGTGGCAATTTCATACAGTTCAACATAATATCACTTTTCTGAGTTTAATCATTTGAAGAACCGTCAGACAGACTATTTGCCTTTTTTTTTCCACCCTCGACATACCATCCTTGCCTACCATCTACCTGTTATACATTGTCCCTCATCCCATCCACTTTTCTGAATCCAATTCCTGGTGAAGATGGCAGGAAACACCAGCCACAAACCCTCCCTTCCCTGCAAACACATACTTGATGTACTTTTTGGAACGTCACACTTTTTCCCCCCTCTTTTGCTGCTTCTTAGTCTCATTTATTTTTTCGATAAATACTAGTGAGCAGCTGCTCTGATCCAGTTGAGTTCCAGCACAGAACAGGTCAGACCCCACCCTGATCTCATGGAGTTTGCTTTCTAGTGGTCAAAGAGAGCCACAGCCAGCCCTCCTTATCCACAGGTTCCACATCCACAGAGTCAACCAACAGTGGATCAAAAATATTTAGGGAAAAAATAATGAAAGACAACAATCAAAAACAGTACAAATTAAAAATCTATCATAACATCTATTTACATAGCATTTACATTGTGTTAGGTATTATAAGTAATTTAGATATGATTTAAAGTTTGTAGGGTGGGTATAGATACTATACCATTTTATATAAGGGACTGAAGCGTCTGTGGATTTTGGATTTATTTATTTATTTTTTGGGGGGGACAGAGTCTAACTCTGTCGTCCTGGGTAGAGTGCTATAGTGTCATAGCTCACAGCAACCTCAAACTCTTGTGCTTATTGATTCTCTTGCCTTAGCCTCCCAAGTAGGTGGGACTACAGACACCCACCACAAAGCCCAACTAGTTTTTGTATTTTTAGCAGAAACAGGGTCTCGCTGTTGCTTAGGCTGGTCTCTACCTCCTGAGCTCAGGCAATCCCCCTGCCTTCACCTCCCAGAGTGTTAGGATTATAGGTGTGAGCCACCACACCTGGTCTCCTGATTTTGGTGTCTTTGAAGGTCCCAGCTGGTCCAGTTGTGTTGATTTTAACCTTGATCTGTAGGTTCTTAAGTCAACATCAGAGCCAAGATTACCCTTGGAAAAAAAATTCCTTGTTACTTCCCAAGCATGGAAATTTTTCTTCTAGTGCTAGAAAACATTTGTTTATCTCTTCAGTTGTCCATCAATGGATACTTGTGTCATTTCCACCTTTTGGCTATTACAAATCATGCTGTTATCGGCAGTACCCGTGGCTCAGAGGGTAGGGCGCTGGCCCCACATAACTAGGGTGGCAGGTTCAAACCCAGTCCTGGCCAAACTGCAACAAAAAAATAGCCGGGCGTTGTGGTGGGCACCTGTAGTCCCAGCTACTTGGGAGGCTGAAGCAAGAGAATCACCTAAGCCCAGGAGTTGGAGGTTGCTGTGAGCTGTGTGACGCTACTGCATTCTACTGAGGGCCACAAAGTGAGACTGTCTCTACCAAGAAAAACAAAATAAAACAAAACAAATCATGCTGTTATGAACATTTGTGTGCAGGTTTCTACATAGACCCATGTTTTCACTTCTCTTGGGTAGATCCCTATGGTGGAATTAAATTACTCAGGTTGTGTCTGATGATGTCATTGTTTTGTGAAGACAGGTCAACCTGCCTGCTCTACTGAAATCCTTTCTCTAGGCCAGAGACGGTAACTCACACCTGTAATACTAGAACTCTGGGAGACTAAGGAGGGTTGATCACTTGAGCTCAACAGTTCAAGACCAGCCTGAGCAAGAGTGAGACTGTGTCGCTACTTAAAAAAAACCCCCCAAAACTAGCCAGGCATTGTGGCAGGTGCCTGTAGTCCCAGTTACTTGGGACACTGAAGGAGAAGGATCACTTGATGTTGCTGGGGGCTAGGCTGAAGACATGACACTCTACAGAGGCCATAGAGTAAGACTCTGTCTCAAAAAAAAAAAAAAAAGAAAGAAAAGAAAAAGAAAAAAAAACAACAAAAGAAATAGCTTCTTCTATCTCTTTCTTGCTAAGCACATAAATGTATCTTTGAATTCAAGGAAGTTCATAGAATGAGACTACTACATGTATGGAGTGGCTGACCTACCCCAAAGGAGCTAAGCAGACCTCTGCCCAGGGGTGGGGAGAGCTGGAGTAAGGTACCTCCCTGGCTTCTAGATGTCCCTCTCCTTTCTCCGTACAGGTACAAATCCTTGTGCCCTGATACCTGGCCACACTGGTGCGGGCCTCCAGCAGAGGGCGTAGAACGACTGATTAAGTACATCGGCTACAAACCCGAGGAATATAAGTTAGGGAAGTAAGTGACTGACAAATGTCCAAATGCCTTCAAAGTGTTCCTGGAGACTCATTTCCTAGGATTTATGTAGATTTAGACACAGATGCTTCTATCCAATGCAAATGCAGCTCTGAATTGTTAGAAAGTCTATAGAGTTGCCTGTCAGAGGAGATGAAGTTAAAAAGGGAGCCCTGGGTTCTAAACTTGACTCAGCAGGTTTAGAGATGTTTGCAAAATGAAGAAGGGGCCAAGATGTACCAACTTACTACTGTGAGCTTTGGTTTTCTTATCATTCAAATGTTTGCATGACCTGCCAGATGTGGCAACTGGGACCTTTCCAAAGTGAAATCATCTTTGGCATCCTAGAAAGCAATGTTCCAGAACTCTGATGTCTGAACTATAGTTTGTAGTTGTAGTGAGCAGAGAATTTTCAGGCACAACTCAGTGGAATGGATCGCAATGGTGTGAGCTTGTTCTCTGAGTCATTTTGGTCAGGATTAATGTGGTTTCAAGGAACAGTGCCCCGGCATGAATAGGCTCTGCTCCTAGACTGTGAGACTTCTCCTCTTCAGAATCTCTGCCTTTGACTCCATCAATAGTAGGCTATCCTTCCCTGCCAGTTCCTGACTGCTCCTTGTATATGGCTGTTGATAAAATCCTGGCCCCTTGTCTTTTTGGAGATAGGGTCTCACTCTGTCACCCAGGCTAGAGTGCTATGGCCTCAGTCTCGCTCACAGCAACCTTAAACTCCTGAGTTCAAGTGATCCTCCTGCCTCAGCCTCCTTAGTAGCTGGGACTACAGGCACCCACCACAATGCCTGGTTAATTTTTCTATTTTTTAGTAGAGATGGGTCTCACTCTTGCTCAGGCTGGTCTAGAACTCCTCAGCTTAAGTAATCCTCCAGCCTCCGCCTCCCAGAGGTTAGGATAACAGGGGTTAGCCACCTCGCCTGGCCCCTGGCCTCTATCTTCAGGCTTCTGTTCTCGGCTCTGTTCCAAGAATCAGTTATTTAGTCAGTCCAAATCCCTGAGGGGAATCAGATTCAGCAAGTCCTGAGGGAGGCAGGCCATGGAGGTCAGAGGTAGCGTGTCTGTCTCAGATCCCATAATTTGAAATGTGGCAGTTGGATCCCATGACATGCCACACTGCTGCACCCAGTGGCTGCTCTGGGAACTGACCCTCATAGGGCATGGGGTGGGGACGAGAAAATCTGAGACCAGAATTGGTAAATTCTCTTTGCTGGTTAATGGGATCTTTTAAACTTCAGCTCTATCTTCTTTGTTATCACTATTTAAAGCTCAGAAGCAACTTGAGGTTAGGATGGTGTATTCATTTCCTAGGGCTGCAGGACAAATCACCACAAACCGGCTGGCTAAAACAACATAAATTAGGCTGGCCGAGATGGCTCTTGCCTATAATCCTAGCACTCTGGGAGGCCAAGGCGGGTGGATTGTCTGAGCTCAGGAGTTTGAGAACAGCCTAAGAAAGAGTGAGACTAAAAATACTAAAAATAGAAAACCTAGTGGGGCATGGTGGTAGGTACCTGTAGTCCCAGCTAATTGGGAGGCTGAGGCAGGAGGATGGGTTGAGCCTAAGAGTTTGAGGTTGCTGAGAGCTATGATGATGCCATGGCACTCTACCCAGGTGACGGAGTGAGACTCTGTCTCAAAAAAAAAAAAGAAATGGTTTATTCTCTTGTAGTTCTGGAAGGCAGAAGTCCAAAATCTAGGAGTTGGCAGGTCTGTGTTGCTTTTAGAGTCCCTATGGAAGGATCCTTCCTTGCCTCTTCCACCTTCTGGCGGCTCCTAGCGTTCCTTGGCTTTTGAAGCCACATCATCCTGATCCGAGGACTTCCCTGGGTCTTTCTGTGTGTGTCCTTCTCTGTCTCTTCTAAGGACACTCTTGTTGGATTTAGGGCCCAACTACTTTGGTATGATCTCATTTCCCTCCTTACCTTAATCACATCTGCAAAGGCCTTATTTCCAAACAAGATCACATTCTGAAGTTCTGTGTAGATGGGACTTTGGCGATGTGTGGGGGCAACACTGTTCAACTACTCCCACAGATGGTAACTGACTGATTAATAATGAACACATTTCTTTTCACTTCTAGAACCAAAATATTCATTCGTTTCCCCAAGACTCTCTTTGCAACCGAAGATGCCTTTGAATTTAGTAAACATCAATTAGGTATGATTTTTCTGCCCTGATTTCAGGAGAATGTGAAATGAACAAGCTTAATGTGGGGATGCATCTGAAACCTGGGTGTCCGATGTAATGTGAGAAGCATTCACTTTGGAAACCAGGAACAAGATGTGGGAGTATACACATACAAGTAAATTTATGCCTTCATGGGAGTTTGGAGGCCAGTCATGGATACAGACAGAAATGTAAACATTTATACTGCCATCTTGGTTCTACTTTGGAGCAGACCCTGTTGTGCACCATTAGGACCTAAAACCACGGGAGACCATCACCCTTAAATTAAGGTTTTAAAAACTTCCTATGTATTAGTATCTGATATAGGAAGGCATAGCTTCCAAACCTACAGCCAGGGTATTGCATTGAGCTCAACAGTTCAAGACCAAACAAGATCACAGTGCTCATAATGGTAAAGTGAGCAAAGTTGGGTGGCAAAATATTGGGAAATACAAAAAATTTAAAAAGTCAAAATGACTGGGGACATGGGGCTTACCCTTCAAATCACAAGCGGTCTGTCAAGAACTATGCTTGATCACTCGAAGGCTTGCTCGAAGGCCAGGTGCATGCTCAGTCCTTTATCCCATCATCTTCTTATATTTGCAGAAAAACCTATGAGGTAGGTATTACCATCAGCAGTTTGTATTCAGAGAAACTGAGGCACAGAGATGCTGGTAACTCAGTGAAGGCTGCACAGGTAGTAAAGCAGTAGGGCTGTGGTTTCAATGTGGGTCTGTCTGGCTTCAAGCCTTGAGGGGCTCATGGTTTGCCCTCCACAGCAGTGGGCACTGATGGCTGGGGATCTAGTTGTGGGACGGGCACTAGCTCAGATGGGTCTCGGGAGGCCTGAGTCGGCATCTCTAACCAGTTCCCAGGGAATATGATGCTGCTGCCCTGTGAGGCCTCAATAAGCTTGGCCTCTGGAGGGACTTCGTCACAGTATGGAGGATAGAGAGAGGGCGGAGACACTGAAGGTGACTGTGTGTTTTGTGGTCACCTCAGACCTATGTTCACACTCCTCCTTAGTAGCTGTGTTGCCTTGACCTTGGCAGGTGTCTTCACTGTCTGAAGACACTTGCATTGCCCATTTGTAAAAGTTCTAATAATGCCCACCTCATGGAGTGGGGCATGAGAGTGAAATGGAATGTGTAGCATGGGACTGGGGGCTCCTACTGTTGGTGTTCCTTTACTCCGGGGCAAGGAAAGAGAAAGGCAGAAAGGAAGCCCTGGTTACTGGACAGTGCCCAGGAGCCAAGCTGAGTGTGACCCGACAGCACCCATTTCTGTGATGCTGTGATGGGCGTCCTGTGTCGTCACTACATCACGTCCTGTGTAGCCGCCTTGTCCCATTCCTTCTCAGAAGTAATAACACAAAGCCACGCAAATGAAAAGCCATTTCACCAAAAGTTTTGTTTTATTTTAAGTTGCAAGAATTCAAGCCACATACAAGGGCTGCCAAGGAAGGAGAGAATATGTGAGAAAAAGGCAAGCAGGTAAGAATTACACAGAAACTCAGCAGTTTGCAGTTGGCCAGAGTCTCACCCTCTCTCTCTTTATCCCCTTGGCACCTGGGTACCCAGGCTCCTTTGCAAGTTCTCTCCCCTCGCCTGTCTTGCCTCAGGGTCCAGTTCGGGGCCTCTTCTCATTTCTTTATTAATTGGAGATTATAATGTTGTGGTTTATCATTGTTCTACAGACCCGATTTTGGGATTTTATTTATTTATTTTTTTTGAGACAGGGTGTTGCTCAGGCTAGTGTGCAGTGGGTCAGCCTCACTCACAGCAATCTCAAACTCCTGGGTTCAAGGGATCCTCCTGCCTCATCCTTCTGAACAGCTGGGACTATCAGTGTGAATCACTGTACCCAGCCACCCAGGCATGTTTTATATGATCCACAACATGTGCACACGTGTTGTTGTTGTTGTTGTTTTGGAGTCTCACTCTGTTGCTCTGGACTGAGTGCTGTGACATCATCATAGCTCACAGCAACCTCAAAGTCTTGAGCTCAAGTGATTCTCCTCCCTCAGTTTCCCACATAGCTGGGACTATAGGCACCCACAACTCCTGGCTAATTTTTTCTAGTTTTAGTAAAGACAAGGTCTCCCACGTGCTCAAGCTGGTTGAGCTCAAGTAATCCACCTGCCTCAGCCTCCCAGAGTATTAGGTTTACAGGCATAAGCCACCTCACCCTGCCAACAGGTGCACATTTAAAATTTCTGAAAAAGGCTTCAAACACCACAAGTACCCTGGAGTCATTCCCTTTTTGTCCCTCCCCAGTCATGTTCACACACAACACCCTCACATTTCCACATGCATTTCTTGGAAGTAACCACTCTTGAATTCTTGAATTTTGTTGCTACAACTACAAAGACACATTCGTTATAGTTTTACCATCTATGATGTATCTCTAAATATTTATATTTATATTTATAATTTGGCATGTTTCGAACTTAATAAAATTAGATAGTTGATATCTTTAGGGACATTTTAGCACTCAAAATCATTTTTGAAATTCAATTGTGTAGATTTATTCCTTTTCTTTGGTACATAATATTTTACTAAAAGGTTGGTGTGATGGACTTGTGGGTCACATGGACTCTGTCATGGCTACTCAAGTCTGCCATCATAGTGCTCAAGTAGCTCAAAGAATGGGCATGACTGTGTTGCAATAAAACTTTATTTGCAGGCGGCGCCTGTGGCTCAGCGAGAAGGGTGCCAGCCCCATATACCAAGGGTAGCAGGTTCAAACCCAGCCCCGGCCAAACTGCATCAAAAAAATAGCAGGGCATTGTGGCGGGCACCTATAGTCCCAGCTACTCAGGAGGCTGAGGCAAGAGAATCTCCTAAGCCCAGGAGTTGGAGGTTGCTGTGAGCTGTGTGACGCCACGGCACTCTACCCAGGGCTATAGAGCGAGACTCTGTCTCTACCAAAAAAAAAAACAAAAACAACTTTATTTGCAAAAACAGGTGACAGGCCATATTTTGCCAGCCTCTGAGCTCATACAAATATACTACAACTCAGCTGTTGTGTTAATGGACTTTTGTTGTTTATAGTTGCTTGTTTCTGTATAGAAATGATGCTATTCTGAGGTGTAAAAGAAAAGCATTTTTAAAATCTAAGTAACTGAAAAAAATCTGAAGAGCATTTAAAAATTGGAAGACAAGCCAAAAGATAGTTTTTGTGTACCCTGGTTTAGGTATCTCAATTTTTAACACATTGACTGCCATACTGGAAAAAAAAATTGGCGGGGGGACAATGTTTTATTAGGCCAAGAAATTTATAAGTTAATATGCTTTGTGAGGCCACAGGCTCAAAATTAGCATGAGTTATGTGCTAGTAATTAACATGGTAATGTGTTAAATGTAGACAACTAAATCAGAGTTAACTCTAGGAGAGAGGCTAAAGGTGGTCACGAGACTAAATCCAAATCATTACAAGTTCCACCCTCTCCCTGAAAAAGATGCCAGGAAACTGACCCCTTCATGTAATTTGGGGGCCTCCCTGGAAATTTCCCACAGCATCTTCTGTTCTTCTATATCCCTAGCTCAGTTGTTCACAGGCACCCCCAGGTAAGAGCTGATCACATTCATCTGACTTTCCAGCTCTGGGGAGAACAGGGTGCAGAGTGGGCACCTGGGTGTTTGTTGAGCCAAGGAGATAACTTCTGGAGAAGCCTTTTGTATTTACATATGATCCTGCTCACCTTCTAATGCTAGCAGTGAATTCTTTCAGCCATCAAACTAGAAACCTACTGGCGTGGAGCCCTGGCTCGGAGGGAGGCAGAGAGGAGAAAGTGGGCCGTGCAGATTATCAGAAAGTAAGTTGTCAAGTACGACAGGCAGGAGTGCTCACACACACTGTCGTGCCACACAGTCATGGATGGTCATGGATGTGGTTGAGTCTTGTGTAATTTTTGGGTTGGTGCAGAAAGGAATCTTCCCTTCAGGATATGCTCAGGAGTTCAGTCCCATCTTGTCCTGAGTATCCAAATTTGATGGTGATTGCAATTGTATACATTTGTAATTTGTCTTATCCTTGCTCAAAAATCATAGAGCCAAAGGCCATCAGAGATGCCAGACAGGTCAAGTGAGTAAATCTCATGAGTTAGGATAAGACCACAGGGTGAGGTATAGGGATTTTGGCAAACTGGAATGCTCAGTCCTTCTCAAAGAGGGCAGTAATTTATTCTGATCCAGTGGACGGCCACCATGAGGAAGTGCTACCATATCACTTGAAAACCAACATCTAGCTTTTATGTAATACCTCCCAATTTTTTTTTAATTGGCAACTAATTCAAGTTACTCAAAACAATAAGCACTGTAGGTGAAACAATCTTCCTTTGGGGTTGACTGGCCTGTGGGCTACAAGCCTGGCCTATATGGTCATTTAAACAACCACTTTGGTCTCCTTTCAATCAAATAAATGAGGATAGACCATAAATCTCAGTGAATAAATGGTCTAGCAAACTAATAGAACACTTTCCTTTTTAGGTTCATCAAGGGATTCATCTATCGCAATAAACCGCTTTGTCCTGACAATGAGGAGTTTGTAGTGTTTGTGCGGAAGAATTACATCTTGAATCTTCGGTATCATATTCCAAAGACTGTCCTGGATAGGAGCTGGCTGAGGCCTCCTGGCATCTTGGAGAGTGTGAGGGCTAACGTGGGAGTCTGATCTAACATGGGCATTGATGGGTATTCTTTTAGTTTGAAGGAGCTGCCTTAGCAAAGCACGTCTTGGCAAGGATGTTGGACAAGAAATTTAAGTCCTTAGAATTTGCAGTATCTCTAATAGAATCAGAAAGCCAGTGGAGGTCTGTTTTACATCACGCAGCCTTCATAGAACATGCTTCTCTCAAAAGATGACCTGAGGATGGCAGGACATAGTGGCTCACCCTGAGGAGGGTGGATCCCTTGTGCTCAGGAGTTTATGACTAGCCTGAGCAAATGTGAGACTTTCATCTCTACTAAATTTAGAAAAACTAACAGGGTGTTGTGGTGGGCACCTGTAGTCCCAGTTACTCGGGAGGCTGAGGCAAGAGGATGACTTGAGCCCAAGAGTTTGAGGTTGCTGTGAGCTAAGATGCCATGGTGCTCCAGCCTGGGGCAAGGGAGTGAGGCTGTCTCAAAAAAAAAAAAAAAAGAAAAAAGATCTGAGGACACTTTGTGTCTGCAGCATAGAGCAGGGCTTTGATGTGGATCCACCATAACTAGGTCCTTGGGTGACTCATAAACATATTCAAGTTTGAGAACCACTAGTGAAGCCATAGGGAGAAGCTAGAGCAAGGTGAGAAGGTTCATGTCTTTACCTATAAAATAGTAACTATAAAATCTAACTGAATACAAGGCTGTTTTTAAAACTTCCACTTTGGTCAGGTAGGTGGAAAAGTGGTATGTTTTCCGCACAGGCATCAGATCTGCTCAGGAAAATGTGTATGAGGAACCTGGTTCGGAAGTACTGCCGAGGGATCACAGCTGAGTGGAAAGCAATGGTAGGCAAGTGGTGTCTTCAGGGTGGCAGGATCCTGGAGGGGGCGGGTGTGGATCCTGCACTCAGAATACTAGTGTCAGAGGCCTTGTCCACTATTTCTACTATAAGACACAGGTCATGCTAGTCCCAGGCTTTGCAGATGCACTGAGGATAAGTGTGTGCAGACCACATAGCGCAGAGCAATGTCAGTTGTTGCTACGATCAGCATGGCTCCTACTGTTATTACCATGGGAACACAAAGATTGCAGGATCCCTTTCTGCTGGAGATCTGATTCTGGTAATGCTATTCTGCAGGACTTTTCTGTAAAGAGCTAGAGTAAATATTTTAGGCTTTGTGGGCCATAGGATCTATTGCAATTACTCAGCTCTGTGGCTATGTTGAGAAAGCAGCCACAGACAATGTGGATATGAACAGTATGACTGTGTTCCAATACAACTTTACTTGCGAAACCAGACAGCAGGCTGCACTTGGCCCACAGGCTATGGTCTGCCAATCTCTGATCCAGAAGAAACTACCCTCTGAAGTTCTGAACATTCCACTTTCAATAAACTAGTACAAGTTAGAAAACCAGCAGAATTATTGACCTGGTATCATTTTTACAGCACTTTGGTCAAAGCCAGTAATGTGTTCTTTTACAGCTTAGCCAATAAAATATGTGATAGCAAGGTTTTAAAGCTCCTGTGTCTTATAAGAGCCCCATGGATACCTTTTTTGTGCTTTCAATTATGTATTACCAGATGCAGCAAAAGGTAGTTACGAGTGAAATATTCAGGGGAAAGAAAGAAGGCTATGCAGAAAGTTTAAAGCAACCCTTTGCCAACAGTCGGATAGGTAAGTACATTTCCCCACCTATGTACTTGGCTTCCCAATTCTTAAAAAAGTCTAAGTAAGTTGCTCAGCTTTGTGACATTTCCTGACAGGTTATTTCCTCAGCTGAGACCTCAGCACAGCAAACATAACAAAAGCAGCTGATCGCGGCAACTTTTCTGCAGGGTTAGTGTTTAGTGATGATTCATGGTGTTCTGGTTCCCTCCCTAGATGAAGAAGACATTAATCCCAAAGTGCTTCAACTAATTAGCAATGAGAAAATCCAGGTAAGGCAATGGGTGTCCTCAGCCACAAACAAGATTCCCTTCTTAGGTCTTCCATAAAGTATCTAGCAGCACTATTTAAATGCAGGGGTACAGCTGGGTGGGGGTTCTCGACTATGACACTCTGGGCCTTAACTAAGAAATTGAGGAATTTAGGACCATTAGAGACCTGTTGCTGTTCTTATGGTCCTTCTGTCACCCTGGAAACTGTCCTGCTTTGCTTTCCTACAAAATTGAATGAAATGTAACCATGAACTTAATCGTGAAACATCTCCATATTACTGAGGGGCAATGTGGCATAGTGCCGGGGTGCTGACTCTGGCTTCTTAGCAGCTGTGAGATGCTGGGCAGGTTCCTTGAAGTTTTGGTACCCCAATCTCCTATCAAAGCGGATGATTGGTTCCTGGGAGCATGATCCAGTCAACAGGCCGTGGCCTGGGACGTAGCAGCAGGTGAACATTTGTCTTTACCATGTGCTCTGGTGGCTTCTCTGCCCCTTTTGGTTCCCTGGAGTACAGAAGCCTGTGGCGCTTGATTGGATGACCCTCTGGCTGGTAAGGATTTACATCTCTCTGGCCCTGAGAACAGACCCATGAGGCAAGTCTCACCCTTGACTTTCTCAGAGGGCAATGCAGTAAGGTGGGGCTAAATCCAATCCCAGAGCCTGGGCACAGAAAAAACATGTTTATACAAATTCTCTTTTGAGCATCTGTGAGTGCTTAGAGCGACATTACTAGAGTCTGAGTGGCATGGAGCTCAATCCTCTGACCACCTCCCACCACAAAGTAACTTTCCCCTTGTGATGATGACCTCCTTGCAGTATGGCATCCCAGTCATTAAATATGACAGGAAAGGCTTCAAGGCACGACAGAGGCAACTCATTCTTACCCAGAAAGCAGCTTATGTGGTGGAACTTGCCAAAATCAAGCAGAAAATAGAGTACTCAGTGCTCAAAGGTAAGAAGTGGGGAATCCGAAGATAATTCACTGAGTTGATTCAATTACTGGAAATACCAGTAATGAACCCTCAATTGGAAGACACAAAGGTGCCCATAAAACCAGAGGTTGCCTGAGCCGGACTCATTATTCTGGCATAAATATCAATAGCATCTCTTTACTCAAGTATCTGCGTCACCTTCTATAATGAGCTGTTTTTTATTAGATCACAGCCCACTAGCAGGCTGATCTCTGGAGTATACCTTTCATGCTACTGGGCCCACCTAGGAGAACAAGGCACAAAGTTGGGGATCCCTGGGCACATCTTTTCTTTCTGTATTACTGTCAAGCTGTGCAGTCCCTGGCCCCTAACTCTGGATCTGTCTTAAGGTGTCTCCACTAGCAACCTGAGTGATGGAATCTTAGTCATTCATGTTTCACCAGAGGACAACAAGCAAAAGGTAACAGATGGCCACCAGTCTCTGCTCAAAGAGGGGAAAAACAGTATACTGCCAAAATGTTAAGCTGACCACTGTGCAACCTCAGTTTTGGAGTGTGTGCTTCTTTTAATCCTATAATACTGAAAACCACCCTTTATCTCCTCTCTACCCCAGGGGGATGTTGTTTTACAGTGTGAACACGTATTTGAAGCAGTTACTAAACTCATCATGCTGGTTAAGAAGGAGAACATTGTAAATGTTATTCAAGGAAGGTAGGAAGCTCACGTTCAGCTCAGGAAGTAATTCAACGTGAAAATGGTTATTGACAGATGAAGGAAGGAAGTTGCAAGTGTTAATCCTCTCACCCACACTCACCTCTTTCCTCCCAAACAAGCAAGCACCATTAACCAGCAAGGGGTGGGAGAGAATACTAGACTGGTGTACCCTTGCTCTGTCCCATAAAGAACTTTCTTCTGTCTTTACCTCTATGGTCTTAGGCTCCAGAGAAGCAAAGATGTCAGTGATTAATCACTCATTGACCTCAGGAGGCAATAATCTTCCCATAGTTTTCAGAGGAGGTACTTGCATGCCTGAGGGAAGCTGTCACCATGTAAAAGGTAGACCTCTGGGTCAGAGGAGGTGACAACTACATATTTGCCATGGGTTCTTGTCGGGACAGTTGTTTGAGCACACTGGGCCACAGCTTCACAGGCTGCTAACAGATTAGGATGTGTGGTTCACTATGAAAGTTTTGAGACAGATTGTGCTATAGTCTATTATTTTAATTCCAAGAAACATGGTTGACAGCACCCTTTCTGATTCATCCATGCAAGTTTCAACTTGCTCAGCTTATCTGTGTTGCTGGGAGAGCTTCACTTGTTTCTGTCTGTATGGGTTTTACTTTTCTTGATTTTTATGTATCTCAAAATTTTTGTAATGACCACCCTTTTATCAAAGAAAAACATCTAGTGCAGAGAATATAATCCTCTTATTTAATTTTCTCAACACTCTGAAGTAGATGCCAGCTTTTCTATTTCGTGGGCAAGGCAAGTAGAGCACAGGGAGGTTAGCAGGTATGCCCGGGGCCGTGTAGCTGCTCGGTGCCAGCGCACAGATGTCTAAGGCCCAGGCCCAGGCTTGATTCTTTCTCAGCCACGTGCTCTCAAAGCTCCCAGGAAGGCAAACTATCCTGGGTAGTTGTTTCTTTCCCCTCATACTTGTGCTGTTTTAAGTTTTTACCTGATGAGCAAATTTGTGTTACTGGGAGAGCTGACTACTTTGACAAATGTTGTTTCTGTTTTGCTGGACCTCTCAGGGAATGCTCTGTCCTGTAACCGTTTCACTGTGAAGATCTGTAGTAACTGTTTCAGTGTGAAGATGTGTAGGTGATGCCTCAGCATCAAATTGGCATGTAAAAGAACCGAATGTGCTGAATTACCTTGACAATAACCACAGAAAAATAGCAGTTGCCCAGCTGTAGAAGTGTTTTTCTTTGGATTTCTCAAATATACAACAAAACAGGAATCTGGGGCGGCACCTATGGCTCAGTGGGTAGGGCAACAGCCCCATATACGGAGGGTGGTGGGTTCAAACCCGGCCCCGGCTAAACTGCAACAAAATATAGCCGGGTGTTGTGGCAGGCACCTGTAGTCCCAGCTACTCAGGAGGCTGAGGCAAGAGAATCTCCTAAGCCCAGGAGTTGGAGGTTGTTGTGAGCTGTGTGATGCCACGGCACTCTACCGAGGACGATAAAGTGAGACTCTGTCTCTATAAATAAATAAACAAAATAAAACTGGAATCTGATCTTGAAACTAGTTAAGTTTTGTAAGTGAATTTCTTTTGTAGACTAAAGGCTGAGGGAAGAAAACAGAGTGTATAACACCTGTCACTTTGTGTGTTTTAAGTTTACAGTTTTATATTAGTCCAGGAAAAGAAGGCACCATAGCTTTCAAAACCGGACCAGAAGAACAAGTCTATAAAGATAAAAATGGACAGTTAACAGTGGTGAGTGGTTGTGGCTGGGGAGGGAGGTAAGCAGGGTTAGGGTGAGAAAATTCTATGAATTTTGGTCCTGTAGACTGAATAGAATCAGAAGCTAGTTCATTCTCCCCACTCCTGATTCTCTATCTGAAAGACAAGAAGAAATGGTTACTTCAAGTATTTAAACACTATAATAAAAAGGGGAAAAGGGCCGGTACACTGGCTACACCTGAATCCCAGCACTTTAGAAGGCCAAGGCAGGAGTTGGCCAAGGCCAACTTGATGCCAGAAGTTTGAGACTGCTCTGGGAAACAAAGCAAGACTCTAGTCTCTTAAAAAACAACAATGACAACTACAACAACTGGACTGGTGTGGTGGTGTGTACCTTTGTCTTAACTAAAGACAGGAAGATTGTTTGAGACCAAGGGTTAGAGGCTGCAATGAGCTATGACTTTGCCACACAGACCAGCCTGTGTGACAGAGCAAGAACCTCTCTTAAAATAGAAGGGGAGGGGGGCGACACCTGTGGCTCATAGAGTAGGGCGCCAGCCCCATATACCGAAGGTGGCGGGTTCAAACCTGGTCTTGGCTGAACTGCAAAAACAGAAAAATAGCCAGGTGTTGTGGTGGGCGCCTGTGGTCCCAGCTACTCGGGAGGCTGAGGCAAGAGAATCACCTAAGCCCAGGAGTTGGAAGTTGCTGTGAGCTGTGTGACGCCACGGCACTCTACTGAGGGCGATAAACTAAGAGCCTATCTCTACAAAAAAATAAAAAAAGAAAAAAGAAACTAAAAGGGGAAAAGTTTACCATATTTAATTGTCAGTGAACCAGAATTGACATTGAATATTTCAGCTTTAAATGTCAAAGTTCAACCTGCTTCAGCAGAGGAAGGCTTTATGCTTTCTCAAACTTATTTCCATATGGAACATTGATGTCCCACCACCAGATACTGTGGCTTAACTCATTGGGGGCGTGGCCTAGCCTGTGGAATGTGAAAGATTCCCAGGCACATGCAAGTTGAAGAAATCAAACCTGAGCACTCAGGCTCGGCGCCTGTGGCTCAACAGGCTAAGGCGCCAGCCACGTACACCTGAGCTGGCAGGTTCAAATCCAGCCTGGGCCTGCCAAACAACAATGATGGCTGCAACCAAAAAATGGCCGGGTGTTGTGGCAGGCCCCTGTAGTCCCAGTACTTGGGAGGCAGAGGCAAGAGACTCGCTTGAGCCCAGTAATTGGAAGTTGCTGTGAGCTATGATGCCACAGCACTCTATCCAGGGCGACAGCTTGAGGCTCTGTCTCAAAAAAAAAAAAAAAAAAAAACACATTCTCTCCAAGTATCCATGGAACATACACCAAGATAGATCATACCTTGGACATAAAACAAACTTAAACAAATTTAAAAGAATTTTGAAACTTTACGGGGCATATATTTCATAACACAATGGTATCAAACTAAAAATCAACAACAAAAAAGATAACAGGAAAATCTTCAAACCCTTAGAAACTAAACAACAGACTTCTAAATATCCCCTAGGTCAAAGAAGAAGTCTCAGGAGAAATCAGAATCAATTAAAAAATAACTGTTAGAATGGATAAAAATTTCCAAAGTATTCAGTTAGGAAATAAACCCATGAAAAGCAATAGTAATGTTTCATTATAAAATATAAACATAAAATAAACCCACTCACAGTAACAACAGACAATAAACTCTCTAGGAATATACTTATCAGAAAATGTGCTGGAGTTATATGCAACAAAACATAAAACTTCACTGAGGATCAAAAGAAAAATCTTGGTAAATAGGGTGGCGCCTGTGGCTCAAAGGAGTAGGGCACCAGCCCCATATACTGGAGGTGGTAGGTTCAAACCCACCCAAAAACTGCAAAGAAAAAAAACTTGGTAAATAAAAATGTTGTAGTTACAGGCAAATTCACTTTAAAATTTATATGGAGGGGCTCGGCGCCTGTGGCTAAACGGGCTAAGGCGCCAGCAACGTACACATGAGCTGGCGGGTTCGAATCCAGCCCGGGCCCACCAAACAACAATGACAACTGAAAAATGGCCGGGCGTTGTAGCGGGCGCCTGTAGTCCCAGGCACTTGGGAGGCAGAGGCAGGAGACTCGCTTGAGCTCAGGAATTGGAGGTTGCTGTGAGCTGTGGTGCCACAGCACTCTATCCAGGGTGACAGCTTGAGGCTCTGTCTCAAAAAAAAAAAAAAAATTTATATGGAGGCTCAGCCCTTGTTGCACAATGGTTACAGCATCAGCCTCATACATCGAGGCTGGTGGGTTCAAACCTAGCCTGCGCCAGCTAAACAACAATGACAATTGTAACAGAAAAATAGCCAGGTGTTGTAGTGGGCACCTGTAGTCCCAGCTACGTGGGAGGCTGAGGCAAGAGAATCGCTTGAGCCCAAGAGTTGGAGGTTGCTGTGAGCTGTGACACCACGACACTCTACCCAGGGTGACAGCTGAAGATAAATGTACAAATATAGAACAATTCCAATAAAACCTCATGGAATTTACCTGGGCAAAGAAACACCTGATTCCGCCATGAACATTACGCAAAAGAAGGGTAGTGGGGAGGTTTACCCTATGACATATGGACACGTGGTAACGTTTCAATAATTATTTCACAGATGGTGGATTAGACAGAGAGACCTGTGGAACAGATTTAGAAAGATCAGAATGAGATCCACACCAATGCACAGAGTTAGTGTCCATTTATATACAGAAAACCATTGTTTTTCACTGGCTTTCTAGTTGTTCGTGGCAGGAGAGTAAGTCAGGACTCTGTATGACGTCTCTGGCTGCTTACAGAGAACAGACTGCAGAGGGTCTAGGCTGTCCTGACCCCCGGGATCCAGGTCAGGGCTGATGACGGTTCAGAACAGGACAGAGACAGGTCTCTGCACCAAGTGCTTAGATGCCAAGTGGGTTTAAAGACAAAAAAGCCAGAATTTGTTGATGGGTTAGATATGGGGGTGAGAAAACACTGGATTCCAAGGTGACCAAGCAAGTGGAGAAGAGAGGCGCCCAGCCCTGAAGTAGCTCTGTCTGCAGAAGCCGCAGGCTGGCGGGTGGTTCAGCCCAGCGCTGCGGGAGATCCAAACGGATAGGAAGGAAACCCAGAGCACGTGCCTGAACACACACATCTACAGGTTTCAAATTTTTCGTAACAAATTATACTATCTTTATCTGATTTTCTTGTCCAAAAAATTACTCTAGAAGCCACTGACTGTATTTCATTCAGTTCAGAACTTGAGGATCATCTTCATTTCCAGGGTTCGCAGACTGGCCCCTAAACAGTGCAGAGGAGATTGAGAAATTCACAGATTGAGGGTCTGTGAGGAGGAAGAGTTGAGAATCCCAGGGAAATCCTGGGCAGGAGGGAGGGTGCCTGGCATTCACACCACCCGGCACAGCTGCCTAAGTTTTCCTTTTTCCTTCTTTAAGCACGAAACTTCACTCTGCCTAAGACGACAAATAGCAGCTTAAATGCGGGCAAGACCTGGCTGGACAAAACATCCCAGTAAAGGAAGGGGTTGCATTCCATAAACACGTTTTGAGAACTTGCTACTTCCCGGGCATAGAAGATACTAACTGAAATACAACAGGGCGTTTGCAGTGGAGTAGGGAGAAACAGCGCCATCGTGAGCAAGAAGGGGGAGGGAACAAACATTTATTAGGAATTGCTCAGCTGCCATTGATTATGCTACAACTGAGTTTACAGAGAGGAAGTGGGAACACTCCGACTCAAATGCCTGGGGTGGAGGAGGGGGTGAGTAACATGTAACAAGCTGACCAGCGCAGCCAGCACATAGTCAGGATGTCCTGGGCGACCGCCACTCCTGCCCAGGCAGTGAAGGGGAAATCTACTGAGAAATGAGCTTACGCTTCGTCCTGAAGGATAACATAAGCATCTCACAGGCAAGCAGCCTCCCTGCTTTTGTCTTCCAGAAGCCCAAGCTCCTTGAGGTTATAATGGTAGGGAAGAGGGGCAAGTGGGGAAAAGACTAGAATCTGTGGGATGGGTCAGGACACAGACGAGAGAGTAATTTCTCCATCTGGAAAGGGACTGAGTCGGCTGGGGCCACAAGCAGCGGGGACAGCTAGGTCTGGGCCCCGGGCTGCCAGTGTTGGCTCAGATCCCAGGCCCAAGCTCACGACCAAACAGGAGAGCCACCTGCCTTCAAGGAAGCAGCTGGCTTGGCTGGGGGGCTTTTGAGGTACTCGTGATGGACTCTTGCCCCACTGTCCAGGCATCGAGGAAGCCTCCAGATTCCTGTGAGACACTCCATTCCTACCCCTCAGGATGACTGGGATCAAATTTCCTCCAACCCAGTCATATGGGAATTTAGAATCCAATTTATTTTGATTTAAAGGGAATAAAGGGAAGCTCCATTTCTTTCACACGAGGGTCTGTGGACAAAGACAAATGGCCTTCACAGAGGTTTCAGAGCCCCCTAGACATTTATTTATGGAGCAAAACTGGACGGGGGGTAATAGACGAGAGGATGTTCAATTGGGGCTGTGATTTTATAGCTCTCCAAAGACAGTTTCCTTCATTATACAAATAATCTTTTCACTCCTGCTGGAAGCAGCCTCTGGACTGGCTGCTGGCAACGTAAACCTAACGAGGATACAGGCCCCGCCATTAGGGACATCAGTCAGGAGAAAGAGGCAGATAGGCCCAGCTATGATTTCTGAACTCCTCGTGGCCAAAAGAGAAACAATTCAAGAATTGAGTGTGTCGCTACTCATTCGAGGAGACCTTTCTGCTTGGTCAACGGTCAGTAACAAAGCATCGCCACCCAGAAAGAAATGCAGATTGTCAGCTAAAGTTTCAAGGACATCAAGGGACGCGGGGGTGTGCCTGGATAACTCAATCCAGCGTGGTGCTAAGGTACAGCGTCTCATGGGAACCCTGCTCTCTAAAGGACTCCCTAACCGACATGTATTGTGAAATCACAGGGAAAGTTCAAGACACTGCAATAAACAATGCACCAGAATGACAGAGGACAGAGAAATACAAAAAAATAAAAACAGTCTACATGGAAGAGGTGTGTGCTTGAACAACTATGCAACATTCTTGGGCCCTTGGGCGCCTGTGGCTCAAGGAGTAGGGCATCAGCCCCATATACTGGAGGTGCCGGGTTCAAACCCGACCCCAGCCAAAAAAAACTGCAAAAAAAAAAAAACCCAGCAAGGTTCTTGGCCCCGACTGAGTGAACCAGGCAGTCATGATTAATGCCCTCTTTGCATTAGCCAGAGTCCCACCAGGAAATAAAAGTACATTCAAACTGGACCACTTGAAAAGGGTTTAATAACATGGGCAGGATATAGGAAAGCCCCCAAAATGGGCAGTACCCCAGGGCCAAAAAGAGCAAGGGGGCTCGGCGTCCCTAGCTCAGTGACTGGGGCACCGGCCACATACACCGAGGCTGGCAAGTTCAAAACCGGCCTGGGCCTGCTTAACGACATTGACAACTACAACCAAAAATAGCTGGGCGTTGTGGCGGGCGCCTGTAATCCTAGTTACTTGGGAGGCTGAGGCAAGAGAATCGTTTAACTCCAAGAGTTAGAAGTTGCTGTGAGCTGTGACGCCACAGCTCTCTACCGAGGGCAACATAGTGAGATTCTGTCTCAAACAAACAAAAAAAATGAGCAGGGGTCCTTTGCCCTGACTGACCAAGAAAGGTGAGCCACTTGCTATCTCGAGCAAGAGGCCCATGTGAAGGGGACAGTTGGCAAACACTGTGGTCCTCAGTAAGGGACTCAAGCGGCCCGAGACAACCTCACAGGGAGGTCGCTGAAGGAATAAATATGTTGGCCCGGCTCTTTCCCTTCTCCGATCTTCTGCTGGGGCTCCCCCATTGGCTGGATGGAACCAGAAAGCAGGGGGCAAAGAAGCTGGTTGATGCATCTGTGCCGGCCAGCCTCCTGGAACGAGGAGAGGGAGGGAAAGAATGAAGAGGGGGTGGGGGAGGTGGGAAATGGGAAACAATGGCCACTCTTTTCCTCCAGGGAAAGGATGGTAAAAGACTAGAACAGATTTGCTCCCACACTCTGAAGGGAACAGGAGGGGCAGCACTGGTGGGCCTGAGAGGTCTCCAAAGTTTGGCTGAAAGGAGTGAACACATGTGAGTTCGCCGAAGAAGGAGGGCACAGGAAGTCGCAGCCTGGACACAGGTGGAGGCCCTGCATCTGAGAGAAGGAAAGAGCTGGGAGAGGTTCTAGACTCAGAATTGTCGGGCCTGACCACCACAGAGGGGGCGGTGGGGCCATAAAGGGCAGGAATAATTAAGGGAGCGGTGTCTAGAAGAGTCACTTCTGCCATATTCCTCCTCAATTCCACATGCAAAAAAGCTCACAGCCAGGCATGAGTTCTGCGCAAGGTTGAAGGGTCTTTTGGCGGCTGAGCAGGCTGAATGGTAAGGACCCAGCCTCAACACACCGTGGTGAAATTCCCGAATACCAAGAAAAGACCCCCTGAAAGGAAGACAGCCAGCTATAAACAATAAACAAACAAATAACCAGGCTCGGATTCAATTTCTCATGAGCAAGACCAGATGCTGGAGGACAGTGCAACGTGACCGACAGGTCCCTGAGAGCATCCTATTTTATACCTAGACGTTTATATCCAGGCAAATATTAATCAAGTTCAAGGGCAAAATAAAGGCAGTTTTCAGGTATGCAAACACTGAGGAATTTTCCCTCTCACGTACCCCTTCAGTAGAAGCTACTTAAGGATTTACAGGGGTCTAGCGGGGAATGGAGAAGGCTTGGCCCTTGGAGAGCAGGGAGCAATCAGAACGTCAGGTGTACAGCGGCTAGAGAGGCCACTAGCCCTGCCCGGAGCAGGAAGCCAGCAGGCTAGAGGAGGGAGTTCTCCAGAGGGGAAAATGAGGGAGCCCCACAGGGGAACACGGTGGGGCTCTGTAACAACTAAAGCTACAGGAAATCCCTAGAATGCAAGGCACAAAAAGAAAGACATCTAGAAACTCTAGGAAAACTAACGAAGTCAAAACAAAATATTCTTGGAAAAAGAATGGAATTTCTTAAGTAATGGGGGAAACAACCTCGAAGGTATTCATGACACAATGAAGAACATGTTTCCTCTCTCAAGAACAAGCAAGAGTAGGCTCGGCGCGTGTGGCTCAGCGGGCTAAGGCACCAGCCACGTACACCTGAGCTGGCGGGTTCGAATCCAGCCTGGGCCCGCCAAACAACAATGATGGCTACAATCTAAAAATGGCCGAGCGTTGTGGCAGGCGCCTGTAGTCCCAGCTACTTGGGAGGCGGAGGCAGGAGACTCGCTTGAGCCCAGGAATTGGAGGTTGCTGTGAGCTGTGATGCCACAACACTCTATCCAGGGTGACAGCTTGAGGCTCTGTCTCAAAAAAAAAAAAAAAAAAAGGAATTTGTAAATGAAATTAGGATCTGTTATTTCGTTTTACAAGAGGAATTGAGTGGAGGAATTATCCATAGCCTCTGCCTAGTGATTTATTCTTTTTTTTTTTTAATCTGGTTTCTCTTTATGTTGCCTTCTATATAGTTGTGTGGCATCACAGCTCACAGCAACCTCAAACTCTTGGGCTCAGGTGATTTTTTTTTTTTTTTCTTTTGAGACAAGCGTCACCCTGGGTAAAGCATCATGGCATCACAGCTCACAGCAAACTCAAACTCTTGGGCTGAGGTGATTTTTTTGTTTGTTTGTTTCTTTTGAGACAGAGCCTCAAGCGTCACCCTGGGTAAAGTGTCATGGCATCACAGCTCATAGCAACCTCAAACTCCTGGGCTCAAGCAATTTTCCTGCCTTAGCCTCCCAAGTAGCTGGACTACAGGCCGCGCCACAACGCCCAACTATTTTTGTGGTTGCAGCCATCGTTGTTTGGCGGACCGGGCTGGATTCAAACTCGCCAGCTTACATGTATGTGGCTGGCGCCTTAGCTGCTTGAGCCACAGGCTTGGAGCCTCAAGTGGTGCCTGCCACAATGCCCTGCTGTTTTTAGACACGGGGTGGGGGGGTAGGGGGGCGTCTTGCTCTTGTTCAGATTGATCTCTGAACTCTTAGCTCAAGTAATCCACCCACCTTGAGAGTTCTAGGATTATTAGAACTAGGCTCTCTAGGGGTGAGCCACCATGCCTAGCCTTATCCTTCTTGATTTTATTAATTTTTTTTTTTTTTTTTGAGACAGTCTCACTTGGTCACCCTTGGTAAAGTGCTGTGGCGTCTTAGCTCACAACAACCTTTAAACTCTTGGGCTCAAGCGATTCTCTTGCCTTAGCCTCCGCAGTAGCAGTGACTACAGGTGCCTGCCACAACACTATTTTTTAGAGACAGGGTCTTGCTCTGACTCAGGTTGGTCTTGAACCCGTGAGATCAGACAATCTACCTGCCTTGGCCTCCCAAGTGCTGGAATTACAGGCGTGAGCCACCACTGTGCCTGGCCTTGATTTTATTAAGTTAAAATTTTTTTTTTTTTTTTTGAGACAGAGTCTCAAGCTGTCACCCTGGATAGAGTGCTGTGGCAACACAGCGCACAGCAACCTCTAATTCCTGGGCTCAAGTGAGTCTCCTGCCTCTGCCTCCCAAGTAGCTGGGACTACAGGTGCCGGCCACAACACCTGGCCATTTTTTGGTTGTAGCCGTCATTGTTGTTTGGCAGGCCCAGGCTGGATTCGAACCCGCCAGCTCAGGTGTAAGTGGCTGGTGCCTTCCCCCATTGAGCCACAGATGCTGAGCCAAGTTAAAATTTTTTTATCCGCTTTCCTAAGAGTTCACAGGTGATTAAGACCTGGGCCCTGCCCCTAAGGATTCACAGTGTAATATGGGGAGGTAGTACACCCCATGTGCAGACTGGGATTAAGTGCTACAGTAGTACTACTAAGAAACTGTTATGTGTGGGTCAAATCTTATACGATACTAACAACAAAGGAAACTTGTGGAGACATGGAGAGAGGACTAAATAAGTTTTGTTTGGATAAATCCAGAAACAGTTCAGGGTGGTTTTCAAACTGCATGAAATGTGAGTTGAGTTTTGTTAAGTGAAGAGAGTCATGAGAAACATAAAAGGGCATAGGAATTTGAGGAATTGTGGTATCACTCTCCTGGTTTTCCTTTCCTTTTTTTTTTTTTGTGGAGACAGAGTCTTACTTTATTGCTCTCAATAGAGTGCCATGGCATCACACAGCTCACAGCAACCTCCAACTCCTGGGCTTAGGCGATTCTCTTGCCTCAGCCTCCCCAGTAGCTGGGACTACAGGTGCCCACCACAACGCCCGGCTATTTTTTTGTTGCAGTTTGGCCACGTCTGGGTTTGAACCTGCCACCCTTGGTACATGGGGCCAGTCCCCTGCCCACTGAGCCACAGGCGCCACCCTCTTTTTTTTGTTTTTGAGATAGTCTTACTCTCTCGCCCTGGGTAGAATCTGGTGGTGTCACCACAGCGCACAGCAATCTTCATGCTTCAGTCTCCTGAGTAGCTGGGACTACAGGAACTCACCACAACACCCCAATACATTTTCTATTTTTAGTAGAGGCAGGGTCTCACTTTACTCAGGCTGGTCTGGAACTCCTGAACTCAGGTGATCCACCCACCTAGACCTCCTAGAGTGCTAGGATTACAGATGTGAGCCATCAGGCTTGGCCAGGTTTTCCTTTTCTTTTGGTTCATCTCAGTTTCTTCCCCCAAACCTCAACTCCTTTCTTTTCATACCCAGGATTCTTCAAATTATCTTGGTCCTCTTGGTCCATCGACATAGAATCACTTTCATTCCCATCAGTGACATCTCATTCCATACAGTGACTTAGAGGTGAGAGTTTCCTTCTCTTTCTGAGAATCAGTGCTCTGTGCAGTCTCCTTGTTAACCTTACATGCTAATGTTCAAGTCTTTGTTTTGAGTACAGATGTCTCTCCTGACCCAGATGGTCACCTGTGCACTGGAGAGCTCCATAAGTGTCCCAGTGGCTTCTCAAATTCAACATGTTTAAATGGGTCTCCATTTTCTCTTTTCTTTTCTTTTCTTTCTCTCTCAGAGCCTCAAGCTGTCACCCTGGATAGAGTGCTGTGGCATCATAGCTCACAGCAACCTCCAATTCCTGGGCTCAAGTGATTCTCCTGCCTCTGCCTCCCAAGTAGCTGGGACTACAAGTGCCGGCCACAAAGCCTGGCCATTCTTTGGTTGCAGCCACCATTGTTGTTTGGCGGGCCCTGGCTGGATTCAAACCCGCCAGCTCAGGTGTACGTGGCTGGCGCCTTAGCCGGTTGAGCCACAGGTGCTGAGCCAAGGGTCTCCGTTTTCTTCTGAACATGTAAACTATATGTGGAAATGCAGAGTAAGAGCTGGGGTCTTAAAGTTTCTGTGAGAAAATGTTAGTGTGAAACCTGACAGATGGCCCAATTGTTGGAATGGTGATGGTGTGTGTGCTGGTGAAGATTTGGATAGAGGGAATAGAATCCTCTGTGCGCTCAAAGGTCTTGAGGCAGAAGAGGTTCTCATGTTTAGAGATCTGAAAGAAGAGCTATGTAACTTGAGTACTGTAAGGACAGGGCAGGGTGGTGGTGGGTGGGATGGAGTAAGACCTCACGTGAGATTGCCGAAGAAAGGCAGAGGCCCAGTCACAAAGGGCCATGTTTGGATTTTATTCTAGAGATGTAAGAAGCTATTGTAGGGAGTTTCATGATGTGAATTTTTCCTTTTTTTGTTTTTTGAGACAAAGTCTCATCATGTTGCTCTCGGTAGAGTGCCAGTGGCGTCACGGCTCACAGCAACCTCAAACTCTTGGGCTTAAGTGATTGTCTTGCCTCAGCTTCCCAAGTAGCTGGGGCAACAGGCGCCTGCCACAACACCTGGCTAAGTTTTTTCCTTTTTAAGACAATCACTCCTGTTAGTGCTTGGAGAAGGCTTGTACCTGTGTGCATGCGGAAGCAGGAAGTTGAGATACGAAAATGGTGGGGGTAAAAGTGGTGGGGATGAAGGGAGCTGTATTTTGGATAAATGAGGTTGGACTTAAATGAGACTGGATGTGGGGGGCCTGGACTTCTCCATAAAGTTGTTTCTGTAGTGATTTTTACCCCTCTCCCCCCAATACAGTTTCTGATGAGCTCATAGTTACATGTCAAGACTCAGCACTTTCATTTCTAGTAACAAACTTCTAAGCACCAGGTGGTATATTACATTGTGCTGTACATAATTATTATTATTTTTTGAGACAGAGCCTCAAGCTATCACCCTAGATAGAGTGCTGTGGCATCACAGCTCACAGCAACCTCCAATTCCTGGGCTCATGCGAGTCTCTTGCCTCCACTTCCCAAGTAGCTGGGAGTACAGGCGCCCACCACAACGCCCGGCCATTTTTTGGTTGCAGCCGTCATTGTTGTTTGGTGGGCCCCGGCTGGATTCGAACCTTCCAGCTCATGTGTACATGGCTGGTGCCTTAGCCCTTTGAGCCACAGGCGCTGAGCCAATTATTATTATTATTATTATTTTTTGAGACAGAGCCTCGAGCTGTCCTGGATGCCCGCCACAACGCCCTGCCAATTTTTTGGTTGCAGCCGTTGTTGTTCAGCGGGCCCGGGCTGGATTCGAACCTACCAGCTCAGGTGTACGTGGCTGGCACCTTAGCTGGTTGAGCCACAGGCACCGAGCTGAATTATTATTATTTTTTGAGGTAGATTCTCTCTCTGTTGCCCCAGGTTAGAGTGCCATAGCTCACAGTAACTCTGGGCTCAAGCAATTCTCTTGCCTCAGCCTCCGCTGTAGCTGGTACTTCAGGTGCCCGCCACAATGCTGGATAGTTTTTTTCTATTTTTGTTAGAGATGGGTGTCTGGCTCTTGCTCAGGCTGGTCTTGAACCCTGAGCTCAAGAGTGCTAGGATTACCGTTGTGAGCCAAGGTGCTTGATCTTGCTCTACTTACTATTTTTTTTTTTTTTAGAGATAAGAGTCTCACTTTGTCGCCTTTGGTAGAGCGTTGTGGTGTCACAGCTCACAGCAACCTCTAGCTTTTTGGGCTTAGGTGATTCTCTTGCCTCAGTCTCCCAAGTAGCTGGGACTACAGGCGCCTGCCACAATGCCCGGCTATTTTTGTTTTTGTTGTTGTTGTTGTTGTTGTTGTTGCAGTTTGGCCAGGGTCAGATTTGAACCCTCCACCTTTGGTATATGGGATCAGCACCCTACTCACTACCGCCTGCTCTACTTATTTTTGATGTCTCTGTTTGCCTTTTCTGCTTGAAAGTGAGTCTTATAAACTCCTTGAAGACAGAGATCATAACCTTGGCCCTTGGTTTTGTACCTGCCACAGAGGCCAAATTAGATGCTGTTGAATGAAGGAGGAAAATCATCTGGAATGTAGCTTATGGGTGTAAAAATGACAGATGAGGCAACAGTCAGCTTAGGGATGGCCTCAAATACCAAATTTCTGTTTTGGGCAAATTGAGAACCATTCTCCTTCCATTCCACCCAGATCTAATTGGTGATGAAATTCTCTTCATACAGTTATACATATTCTTTATTTCTATTTTCTGCTTCTGTCCTACTTTACATTATTTTCCTTGAACTATGGAAACTGTTTGTTGTTCTCTGGATAAATTGTTCTATTGCTTGCTTTGGTATACTTTTCCTTTGACCTTTCCGTCTCCTGGACCATCCTTCTGTTTGTTACCCATCTGACAAACCCACTTTAGATGTCACTTCTGGTTTCTTTCTTGGATTTCAGTGGTTCTTGGGTACCTTGTACATTTTCTGTGGTTATATCTTCTATACTTTTTTTTTTTTTTCTATTTGAGACAGATTCTTGTTTGCCCCCCTGGTAGAGTGCTGTAGCATCATTGCTCACAGCAACCTCAAACTCCTGGGTTCAAGTGATCCTCTTGCCTCAGTTTTTCTATTTTTAGTAGAGATGAGGTCTCATTCTTGCCCAGGCTGGATTTGAACCCCTGAGCTAAAGCAATCCACCTGCCTTGGCTTCCCAGAGTTTTATACTATTTGGTAAATATTTTTATGGATGACTGACTGACTTCCATCTGTGTCTTCGTGGAAGTGAGGTCTAGGCCTTTTTTTTTTTTTTTTTGAGACAGAGCCTCAAGCTCTCACCCTGGATAGAGTGCTGTGCTATCACAGCTCACAGCAACCTTCAATTCCTAGGCTCAAGCGAGTTTCCTGCCTCCGCCTCCCAAGTAGGTGGGACTAAGAGGCGCCCACCACAACGCCCAGCCATTTTTTTGGTTGCAGCCATCATTGTTGTTTGGCAGGGCCCAACCTGGATTCGAACCCGCCAGCTTAGGTGTACGTGGCTGGCGCCCTACCTGCTTGAGCCACAGGCGCCGAGCCGAGGCCTTTTTTTTTTAAGTCAAGCTTTTTTAATTTAGTTTTTATTTTTATTTTATTTTATTTTATTTTTTGAGACAGAGCCTCATCATGTTGCCCTCGGTAGAGTGCTGTGGCGTCACAGCTTGCAGCAACCTCAAACTCTTGGGCTTAAGCGATTCTCTTGCCTCAGCCTCCCAAGTAGGTGGGTCTACAGCTGCTCACCATGACGCCCCGCTATTTTTTGATTGCAGTTGTCGTTGTTTAGCTGGCTTGGGCTGCATTTGAACCCGCCACCCTTGGTCTATGTGGCTGGCGTTGTAACCACTGTGCTATAGGTGCCGAGTCAGTAAAGCTTTTTTTAAAATTAAAGTATAACATATATGGAGAAAAGTGCTTAGATCATGACTACCTGCTGAATAAATTCTTACAAAGTAAGTAGCATCCAAATCCACTACCTATACCAAGAAGTAGCAGATTACCAGCACTCAGAAATCCCCTTTGTCCTCATGAATGTCAGATGTTATCTCGTAGTTTAGATGCGCATTTCCCTAGTTATTAGTGATGTTGAACATCTTTTCATTAGTTCATTGACCATTTGTGTGTCTTTGGACACACAAAATAGAGAAGTATCTATTCAGACTTGGCCATTTTTATTTATTTATTTGAGACATTTATTTATTTATTTATTTTGTCACCCTGGATAGAGTGCTGTGGCATCATAGCTCACAACAAACTTCAACTTGGGCTCAAGTGATCATGTTGCCTCAGTTTTACTATTTTTATTTTTATTTAATTAATTAATTAATTTTTTTTTTTTGTAGAGACAGAGTCTCACTTTATCGCCCTTGGTAGAGTGCCGTAGCATCACACTGCTCACGGCAACCTCCAACTCCTGGGCTCAGGCGATTCTCCTGCCTCAGCCTCCTGAGTAGCTGGGACTACAGGCACCCGCCACAATGCCTGGCTAAGTTTTACTATTTTTAGTAGAGATGGGGGTGTTGCTTTTGCTCACGCTGGTCTTAAACTTGTGAGCTTAATCTATCCATCTGCCTTGGCCTCTAGAGTGCTAGAATTATAGGCATGAGCCACGACCTGATCACCAGGCTGCCCATTTTTATGTTTTTGTTTTGAGACACAGTCTCACTTTCTTGCCCTGTAGAATACCATGGCATCATAGCTCACAGTAACCTCAAACTCTTGGACTTCAGTGATTCTCTTGCCTCAGCCTCCCAAGTAGCTGGGACAACAGGTGCCTGCTACAACGCCCAGTTGTTTGTGGAGACTAAGTTTCACTCTGGCTTAGGCTTGTCTGGAATCTGTGAGCTCAGGCCATCCACCTGGCCTCAGCCTTGGCCTCCCAAAGTGCTAGGATTACAGGTATGAGCCACTGTGGCTGGCCCAGGCTGCCCATTTTTAAATTGGGTTGTTTGTTTCTTTTGTTATCAAGTTGTAGGAGTTCTTTATATATCTGGATATTAAAGATTCATGTATGATTTGCAAATATTTTCTTCTGTTTTGTGGGTTGCCTTCTTCCTCTGATGACAGTGTCCTTTAATGCACAGAATTATTAATTCTTTTGAAATCCAACTTACCTGTTTCTTTTGTGGCCTGTATACTTGGTATCATATCTAAGAAATCATTGTTAAATCCAGTGTCATGGAGCTTTTTCCTTTTTTTTTTTTCTTTCTCAGCTATATTTTGCCTTCCTTGAGGAATTAAGTTACTATTATAACTTAATCCTCCTGCACAGTGAGCACAAAGTGAGCAAGTAAAGAATTTTTTAAAAATGTAATTCTTAGGCTCGGCGCCTGTGGCTCAATGGGCTAAGGTACCAGCCACATACACCTGAGCTGGCAGGTTCAAATCCAGCCTGGGCCTGCCAAACAGCAATGACAGCTGCAACCAAAAAATGGCCAGGCGTTGTGGCGGGCACCTGTAGTCCCAGCTACTTGGGAGGCTGAGACAGGAGACTTGCTTGAGCCCCAGGAATTGGAGGTTGCTGTGAGCTGTGATGCCATGGCACTCTCTCCAGGGTGACAGCTTGAGGCTCTGTCTCAAAAAAAAAAAAAGAAAAAGTAATTCTTAAATGGTCATAATAAATAATAGTTATGTAGTAGGATATTTCCTGTTACTGGTTTTCATTGATTATCTGACCATTATCTGATGAATTATTATGATGACATGCTCTTAGGAGTTTTTAATCTTATGAGACTCAGCCTGAGTATTTGAACTTTGTCTTCTGTGTAAGGAATATGATGATTTATAAAGTATATTTACTCATACTTCTGATGTGAAAAAATGGTAGTTTACTTCAGTTGTGGAATGCTGAATAGGACATGTTTTTATCTGTAGTAAGTTGATTGTCTTAGAAGTATAACCAGTGAATAATTTCACCATGTAAATATTAGTAAGTTGTTGACTTGCCTTCTTAGAAACTTTTCTAGACCATGAATTATTTTGGTAGGTACTCAGCTCCTTCAGGGCAATTCTGTTAACTTTGTATCTTTTAGTTTACTGTGATACCTGACTTGTTTCTTTGCCCAAAGCAGGTACTTGTCAATAAATATTAAATTCATTACAGTAGGTACACTTATGGTTTGTATAGGATTGTTCCAAGTTGATATGAGAGTGGAGACATGTCTTTTTTTTTTTTTTGAGACAGAGTTTCACTTTGTCACCCTCGGTAGAGTGCTTTGATATCATAGCTCACAGCAACCTCAAACGCTTGGTCTCAAACGATCTTCTTGCCTCAGCCTCCCAAGTAGCTGGGACTACAAGTGCCCACCACAATGCTCAGCTGTTTTTAGAGATGAGGTCTCCCTCTGGCTCAGGCTGGTCTCAGTGAACCTGTGAGCTCAGGCAGTTCACCCACCTTGGCCTCCCAAGTGCTAGGAATATAGGAGTGAGCCACTGTGCCTGGCCTTGGAGCTCTTAGAGACATGTCTTGACATCCAGTTTAGTAAAATTTTTCTTTCATAAAAGTCGTATTTTACCACCTGGAGATAAACACTATTAATATTTTAATGCATATCTGCTGGGTGTGGTGTCTTAGACCTGTAATCCTAGCACTCTGCAGGCCAACGTGGGAGAATCCCTTGAGCTCAGGAGTTCCAGATTTGTCTGAGCAAGAGCCAGACCCCTTCTCTACTAAAAATAAAACAGGACAGATTAGCTGGGCATTGTGGTGGGTGCCTGTCCCAACTACTTGGGAGACAGAGGCAGGAGCATCGCTTGAACCCAGGAGTTTAAGGTTTCTGTGAGCTAGGCTGATGGCAGGGCACGCTCATCTAAGCAACAGATTGAGAATCTGTTTCCAAAAAGAACCAAAAAAAAAAAAAAATTCAGTGTATATCCTTCAATTTTTTTATTCTAGGCATACTATAATTTTTATAAAAGCTTGATTTTACTTTATTTGCTCTTTTGTAATTTTCCTACTCTTCTGTCTTAGAACCCATTCCCCGAATTTTCTTTTCTTTGTAAGGCTACATAATATTCCATTGTATTGTATACCATGTTGTGTTTATTCATTTTTTGATAAATTTTTGGAATGTTTCCAAGGTATGCTACTTTTTGTAGCTCTTAAAATTTTGACAGACTCCCCTCCAGAAAAGTACCTTATCTGTATCTGTGGAATGTCAGGGTATTTTCTGCTTTAAACATTCTCTATCTATTGTTTGAGTACTTGGAAGTGGTGACTGTAGGGTGCCTGTTGAATGAAGCTGAGAGGAAGGTTTAGATGACAGGTTAGGCTCCTTGGGTAGAGGGAGAAATATCTCTCAGATTGTTTGTATATAAGTCCTGGGAGGCCTCTTTCTGGTTTAGCTGTGTCATCTAGAAAGGGTTTGGCACTGAATTTCTGTCCAGCAATGCTCCTTGTTAGTTCCATAACTACCTTTCACCTGTAGTCGTTGATTCTCTTCAGAGATTGATGCCAACTTAACTCTTTTTTTGGAGACAGAGTCTCAAGCTGTCACCCTGGGTACAGTGCCTTAGCATCATAGCTCACAGCAACCTTAAACTCTTGGGCTAAAGTGATTCTCTTGCCTTAGCTTCCCTAGTAGCTGGGACTATAGGTGTCCACCACAGTGCCCAACTATTTTTAGAGAGGAGGTCTCACTCTTGCCCAGGCTGGTCTCAAACCTGTGAGCTCAAGTAATTCACCCTGCCTAGTCCTCCCCAAGTGCTGGGATTACAGGCGTGAGCTACCATGCCTGGCCCCAAGTTTCCTATTTTTTGTAAGTGTTCACAAAATAAGGAAAGGTTTGGCATATTTGAAGAGGATTATAATACTTTTAAAGACAGTAGTAATAAATAGTGCTTTGTATTTCTCTAGGTGGTTATTTTCAGATTTACCAACAGTCATATGAACATAACCTGGTTTGCCACTGTTTAGTTTAAGAGTGTAGAGTGTTGGCTCGGCACCTGTGGCTTAGCGGGCTAAGGCGCCAGCCACGTACACCTAAGCTGGCGGGTTCGAATCCAGCCGGGGCCTGCCAAAACAACAATGACAGCTGCAACCAAAACATAGCCGGGTGTTGTGGCGGGCGCCTGTAGTCCCAGCTACTTGGGAGGCAGAGGCAAGAGACTCGCTTGAGCCCAGGAATTGGAGGTTGCTGTGAGCTGTGACGTCACAGCACTCTACCCAGGGTGACAGCTTGAGGCTCCGTCTCAAAAAAAAAAAAACAAAAACAGTTTCCATTGGAACACAGATAAGTGTGACCCCATCTCCTAATCTTACATATTGCTACATCTGTGCCAACCCTACTCTTACAAAGACATTTCAAAACTAGCAATAATTAAGCTAAATGTTCCCCCCCAAATCCCTTAATTCAAGCTGAACTCGCAGTTAACAGCTACAGAATAATATCTACACATTAATACTAGCTGAAGCACAAGTTGCTGGGTGACATTTCCTTCCACTTTCCCAAGCACAAGACACAGGCAGAATGCCAACATCCTGCTCTTCTACTTCGGGTAGGTAGTTGGGGTTTTGGATTTGCTGCACAAGTTGCCACGTCAGTCCTGACATTTCATAGTAGATAATTGGCCTCTGGAATCCATTGAAAGTAGAAGCAGCAACTACAATGTAAGCACCCATATATTTTTTTTCTTTGAGACAGAGCCTCAGGCTGTCACCCTGGATAGAGTGCTGTGGCATCACAGCTCACAGCAACCTCCAATTTCTGGGCTCAAGCAAGTCTCTTGCCTCCGCTTCCCAAGTAGCTGGTACTACAGGCACCCACCACAACACCCGGCCATTTTTTGGTTGCAGCTGTCATTGTTGTTTGGCAGGCCCTGGCTGGATTCAAACCCACCAGCTCAGGTGTACGTGGCTAGTGCCTTAGCCTCTTGACCCATAGGCACCGAGCCAGCACCCATATTTTCAAAGAGCATCCAGTCACCCACATACATTTCTGGCAGGTCACAGAACTCAACTATCTGGTCAAGGCCATTGCATGTTGGTCCCCATATGCTGGATGAATAATACTTCTCATCTGGTTTAGGTCTATTTTGCAAAAGAGGCTTTACATGAGCATGATCATAAAGGATGCAATTAAACGATCCATATACTC
>CAUYON010065850.1:0-11085 GCA_963573935.1 Arctocebus calabarensis | reverse complement strand
TAGACAGAATACAGTCATTTTGCTCCTTTTAATCCAGTTTGTCTTTGCCTTTTAATTGGGGTATTTACATTATTGATGTTTTCATGTCGATGGTGTATTTAAATCTGTTGTTTTGCTATTTGTTTTTTTTTTTTTTTTTTTTAGACATTTCCTCAAGCTGTAACCCTGGATAGAGTGCTGTGGCATCCCACCTCCAATTCCTGGGCTCAAGCGAGTCTCCTGCCTCTGCCTCCCAAGTAGCTGGGACTACAGGTGCCTGCCACAATGCATGGCCATTATTTGGTTGTAGCCATCATTGTTGTTTGGCCCGCCCAGGCTGGATTCGAACCCGTCAGCTCAGGTGTATGTGGCTGGCGTCTTAGCCCATTCAGCCACAGGTGCCGAGCCCAGATAAGATATTTTTCAACATAGAAAGTTGAAAAATGGTTAGCATTCACCTGTGGTCCCAGCTACTTGGAAGGCTAAGGCTAAGAAAATCGCCTAAGCCCAAGAGCTGGAGATTGCTGTGAGCTGCGACACCACAGCACTCTACCGAGGGCAACAAAGTAAGACTCTGTCTCTAAAAAAAAATGGTTAGCATACAAAATTCACAAAATATATAATTTGATAAAGAAAAAAAGGTAAAGAAAATGGGCAAAATATATGAAGGCATACCACAAAAAGAAAATATGAGGAGCCACAAAGATTATAAAAGCCTGTCATGCTCATGGAACAGAAGAATTAATATGACCATATGCCCCAAAGCAATCTACAGATTTAATGCAATCTCTATCAAGATATCAAAAGATATCAAAGTTCCTTTTTTTTACAGAATTAGAAACATAAAATTTTAAAATTTCTATGGAACCATAAAAGAACTCCAATAGCCAAAGCAATCCTAACAATAAATAAATAAGCTGGAGGCATCAGTTTATGTGATTTCAAATTATACTATAAACTATAGCAACCAAAACAATATAGTAGTGGCATAAAAAACAAAACAAAACAAAAAAAATATATATATATGTAATCAGTGGAACAGAAGAAGGAAACCAGAAATGAAATCACAAATTTATAGTCAAATTACTTTGACAAAGTTGACAAGAACCTGTATTAGAGAAAAGATAGACTTTTAAATAAATGGTCTTAGGAAACTGAATTGCCTTACGTGAAATAGTGAAACTGAAGTTTTATCTCTCACCATATAAAAGAAAAAAATCTACTCAAAATGGTTTAACATCGTCAATGTAAGATCTGAAACTATAAAAATACCAGGAAAAATCTAGGTAAAACAATTCTGGATGTTGGTCTAGGCAAATAATTATCATTAAGATCTTGAAAACACAAGCAAAATCAAATATAAACAAATAATACAATTAAACTAAAAAAAAATTAAAAAAAAAACAAAACTTCTGCACTGCAAAAGAAATAATCAATAGAGTGAACAGACTACATACAGAAGGGGAAAAATATACACAATATATGCATCCAGTGGAGGACTCCTGTCCGTATTCCATCAGGAACTCAAACAACTCAATAGCAAAGCCCCAAATAATCACATTGAAAAGTGGGCAAAAGTCATAAATAGTCATTTTTCAAAAGAAGTTATCATATAATAATAAGTCTCAGTGTGGATTTTTTAGGTTCATCTTAGTTGAAGTCATTTTGGTTTGCTGTATCTGAATGTGCGTATTCTTGCCTTATGTTTGGTAAATTATCAGTCATTATTCTTTAATAACCTTTCTAGACCTTTTAATCTTTTCTCCTTTTTAGACTTCGAAAATACATATGTTGACCAACTTGATGGTAATTCATAAGTCCCTCAAAATTTCTTCACTCATTTTCATCCTTTTTTTTCCCTCTAACAGGATATACTTTCACATGATTTTTATTTTTATTTTGAATTTTCAGTTTGGTAATTCATAACTATAAGTAAGATATACCTGTCTTATCAGGGTCAATTTCTGGAGATTTGTCTTTTTACTGTATTTGGATCATGTTACCTATTTCTGCTTTTTCTTTGCCTCTTCATGTTGATATCTATGCATTAGAAAAAGCAGTTGTTTTCCCAGTCTTCACAAACCGGGTTCTTGTATGAGAAGTCAATCCAGCAAGAGCTCCCGTGAGCCTCTGGACCTTCATGTTACCATCATGTTTTTTCTTAGTGGTCCCCTGAGGTCTCAAGTAATTTAAGTCCTGTTAGCACTCCAACACAGTTGAGACTGAAGCCAATCCTCAGGGTGGCACATAGAGAAACTGGGATATTGGATGCAGAGTTCAACTCTCCCCTTCTCTCCCCAGAGAGAAGTTAGTGTTTGAAGATTTTATCCTTTGGTTTTATGGCGGGCTGGGGGCAGACGCCATATCACCTTCCTTCTTCTCAATGGCCCCTAGCAATCTAGAAGATTCCAGATTCTGTCAGCACTTTGAGACAGAAGCTAGTTTCTTGGGCAATTCCTCAGAAAGTTTAAAACATTAGAAACAGTCCAACTTGTTCTCTTCTTAGGGAGAACCTGGGAGCCATTATTTATTTATTTAATTAAGTTTTTACCTTTTTTCCCTGTTGTTAGTCGAGGTGAAAGCTGTGGTCTATGTGCTTGTTCAAACTACCACCTTGTTCCCTGTAACCCTCAGGAGCCTACGCCAGGTCTTTTCAATGTCTTGTGACAGGTGAGATAAGAGGAGGTCCCTCAGGTAGGACCCAGAAAGTTGAAGACGTTGCTTGAGTTTCCCTCCCCAGGGAAATTTGGAAGGTGGAGCTTTCCTTGCAATCCTGACATGGTGGGGAATAAGCTAAGTGGGCATCTCCAATTTTCTACCAATTTAATGTGACTGGTTTGCATTATCTTGTGCTATAGGAGCTTCTTGGTTAGTCTCTGGATTGTTCACAACGAAAATTTACCTGTGTGCTGCTGTTGAATCAATGGCAGTGGGGAGAAAGGAGAATCCAGGGCTTCCTGTCTCACCACCTTGTTTACGTCTTTCAGAAGTATTTTTGATTGTAGGAAAAAAATAGAAACAATTTAAATGGAAAAAGATCAATGAAGATCAATGAAGCATATTTATATAATGTATATATAGATCATTTACTACAGTATTAATGAAACACATACAAATAAATCAATATGTATCTCAATAAATAATAAATTAAAAAGTTTCAGAATAATAGCTAACATATCACTAACATGATTTAAAATCTTGTGACAAAATATTACATGCTGATTATACATTATATATTTAACAAGGTATATTATACATTGTTATAACTAACAATGTGCTGATTATACATTATATATTTAAATGATGTGGCTTAAAGAGCAGTGAAGCAAAACTGATTTTTTTAAATAAAATAATTATGTCAGGAAGTTATTAGGCAATGAAAATAAGGTTTCTGAATAACTATAACTACTTGAAGAATTTATAACTGAGCAGAAAAATAAGGAAAAGTTAACGTTAATATAGTGACACGGTGATCTGGGTACCGAGAAGAGAGCAGAGCTTTGTGGTACATGTAGGTAGGAAGGTTGACACAATAAACCTAATTACTCCTTTTTTATCTTTTTGAACCAGTTAATTCCTTCACTTAAACTTTACCAAAGAAGTTTCAGAATGTCTGCTTCCTTTAATGTAGGCCACCAGGGGCTCAGTTTTCAGTCAACCAAGGAAGTAAGAAATAAAGACACTCCTAGCTTGTCTGTTCAGGGTAATAGGCACTAACTGCAGAATCTCTGGATCATCCTTCCACATCAATAACTCAGCTCTATTCATCAGTACTTTCTATTCTTCCAGATATAATTGTTTTTAACATTCACACTATTTATTCTGTAGGTTTTAAATGGATAATAACTATAAAATTCTTGCAATTCTTTTGTTGTGTATAGCATCTTATTCTGGTTCACATTTTGGTGTGTACTCCGCTTGCTAGAATGGAGATATTTATTTGTTTCCCTGTGGTCTGTTGGTATTTGAGCCTACTTATAGATCTAGGGGTGGCAATGTGCATTAAGGAGAAGCAGTATTCACCTGAAATGCAGTTAACTCATACTTCATGATTATCTATTTCAGGCAAAGGGATACAGTGTTGCTGCTGCTGGTAGGGAAGGCTTATTTTCCTTGAAGAATGAATAGCATTTAGTGGGACTCTGAATTTGGAAGAAAATTCTATGTAATGTCAAGTGGTGGAAGTGATCAAGATCATAAAAGGCATGGTTAGGGAAAGGAAACTGACATATAATTTATTATACAGTAATGTGGTAAAACATGTGGCACAGACTGATGGTAATTAAAGAAAGACTACATCTTAAGTGTCCTTGTAAACCATATACTGATTGCAGATATTGGACAAAGAACCACTAGCTATTTTTTTCAGGAGAGGAGAGACTTGGTCACATTGGAATTTTGGATGGAACCTTTTAGCTACAATGTGCAGGCTGAATATGAGAAGAGGAAAATGGACCTGTATGTCAATATTATTCCAGCACAAATTTTGATTGTTGCGATTTTAATATTTGGAAATATTGTGAAATATAAAAAAATGTAGAATTGATTAAAGCAATGAGGGAGAGGTGTTTTACCAGTAGAAGTCTTAAGATTAAGTGTCATGGCAAAAATTATACTAAAATAAATGTTAGAAAAAGCTTTTATTCTAAACTCATGTTTCCTTTTTAAACTATTTCACCTTGAACATGGGAATCAAAAACACATATTACATAGTGCCAATTATATGTTAACATTTAGGTTAGATAAGAGATTTGAAAAATCTTGTGAATAGATTTATCTGAAACCAAAATGAAATTCATGACAAGGCTAGTTCACTAGTGAGCTTGTGGGAGAGATTTTGAATGAAGATAAATTTGAAGAATTAGAAAGAAGTTTTAATCAGGCTGTAAAAAACAATCATTAGGGAACCTAAGGCCCATTAGCAAATGGATGGATAAAAAAATGTATTGGAATATATTGGAAGCCTTAAAAAAGAGTGAAATCCTGTCACATGCTATTACGTGGATAAATCTTGAGGACAAAGTGCTAGAAAAAAATGGCTGTCAGAAAAAGAAAAACACCCTACTCCTAGAGGGTGTTTAAAGGTGTCAAAATCACAGAAACAAAGTAGAAAAGTGAATGCCAAAGACAGGAGTGGGGGTGGAGAGGGAGAAGTAGTGTTCGGTAGGTAATGACTTTTAGTTTTGTGAGATGAAAAAGTTATAGAGATCTGTTAGTCTAACAATGTGAGCGTATTTCACACCACTCAACCATGCAGTTAAAAATGTTTAAGAGGGTAAAGTTAAAATCTTGTTTGTTTGTTTTATTTTTTTTTGTCTGTTTGTTGTTGTTTTTACCACATTTAAAGAAAGGAAAACAATGGGGAGTGTAGTTTGGAACCAGTGCCCAAACTCAGCATGGCAGACTGATTTTGATACCTCTCAAAGATGTTTGAGTCTCTGGATAAAGTAAAAGTATGAAATCATGAGTGTAATGAGGAACAATGGCACTCCTGGGGCTGGGCAGAGTGAGGGAGAGCTCACATCTGCCTAAAGGCCCACGCTGCAGTCACCATGATGTACTGCCTCCCCCAAACACAAGTTATGAGGCCATAGCAGAAGAACAAGGACAAACTTTGTGATACACCTTAGGACTTTCCAAGGAAAGACTCTGAGAGAGGGAGTTACATCCTGTGTATTGGGATATTACTGTAGTGGTGAAAAGCTGGGTCTCTGAAACCAGATTGCATGGGTTTAAATCCGACTTTGCCAGTTGTGACCTTGGACAAGTTTCTAATGTTCAAATCCTCTTAACTGAAACATGGATTATCAGAGACAACCCATAATTGTTTACCATAAATAAATACTTTGTATTTTAAAAGAGATAATGTGAATGAAACAGTACTTGGAACCTATACAAATATTGGCTATTACTGTTTTCATTTATAATCTTAGTCAGGAAGCCTTGAGTTTATATGGGTAATACTGAGATTTAAAAAAAAAAAAAAAAAGGTTGTATTTTTAAGGAATCCAGACTAGTTGCAGATCTCTAACAATCAAGTCTAATACAATTAGAAAAATAACGAAAGTTGATTTGTGAGTGGTAAGAACACACATGGCTTTTTTTTTCCTTTTTTTCACTTTTGTTTTTAATGAGATAAAATTTACATATGGAGAATGCAGATCCAGCCCAACTGCATCTAGGTATATAATCATCACTGCAGTCAAGATATCGAGGATTTTCATCCCACCAGAAGGCTCTCTTGTACCCCTTTTCATTCAACCCCCACCTTCCAGAGATGTAACTATTGGACTAATATATATATATATATATTTTTTAACCACAGATTGACATGAAATCTTATCTTTTTTATAACGAAGATTGGCACTTCATCCAGGATCAGAAGGGTGAGGAGGATTTCCAAAGGAAGCCACAGTGTCTTAGATCTCATGTGTATAAGAAGATGTAGAATTAGGAGTATTACAGTTGAAATTTAAAATGCATTGATGAAAGAACGATAGGCAGAACTATTAGGAGAGAAGATGAATATGCTGAAGGTGTAGCTCACTGCAAACAGGCTTTAGAAACCAAACTCTATGAGTGTTTTTTCAACTTTACCATGCATTGGAATCACCTGCAGAATTTTCCAAATATTCAATTGCAAAGATTTCTTTCTGTTTTCTGAGATGATGATTCGGTAGGCTTGGAAGAAGAACAAACACTCATATAGATACTCTGATATTCAACAAATTTTTGTGAACCAGGGCTGTAGATGAGTGGCTCCCAAATTTTAGCTTACATCATTCTCCTGGAGAGCTTGTTAAAGCCTGTATTAGCCTCAGGCCTTCTGATTCAGTACACCTGGGTGGAGCCTGTAACTTTTCATTTTCAATGAATTTTGTCTGGTGAGATGAGGCTGACAGGAGAGCTATACTTTGAGAACTATCACTGTTGGACATCAATTTGCTACTAGTTTAGAATGTCCAACACAGTCACTAGAGGTTTATTTCTAAAAATATCTACACTGAGACCCCAGGCCCTGTGTTGCCCTTCTTCTCTTATCTCTGTCCTGATCACAGGTCACCATCACAGACAATTTTGATATGCCCTAGAATAGAAGTTGAATGTTAAAGTATTTCCTAGGTTGAGTTGTTAGAAAATAAAATGTGATACCATAAACGAAAAATGGGTTGTAACTATAAAGGGCAATATGGATGAAAGATATTAATTTTGTTTCTAATAGTACATTTACACTTCTCAATACAATTCCAAATTCAAAATAATTCCTGTGTAGTCTAAGTTGCCAGACCTTACATTTAGAATGAAAAGAAAAACAAATTTTATAGAAGAATAATAGAAATTCAATACATTTGGAAATAGTTATTACCTATTCTTATGTTCATTTCTGTAAATGTTAGCTTGTGTCTGTGTCCTGTGTTAGGCAGTGAACAGCAGTATTTGATAACTGCGTACTCTCGTATGCCTACTTACCTGGTATTTACATGTACTTTAGTCTATAACCCATCAGACCTGAGCGTGCTTAGTAAAGTGGGATTGGTTTCCACAGGTACTAAATAATAAAATGTTGATGGAAAAATGGGACTAGCTCATATTTTGTAATGATTATGGATATTTCAGTGGAAGAAAAGGGGCAAAGACTAGGTTTTCAAATACTGCCTACTGAATGAATGCAATTTGTCTGGGATAAACAGAAGAAGGCAATTGGGAAGTAGAATAAGCACTTTCTCCAGAAATCCCCTCCCAACCAAATGGGAATGTAGGGTAAACTCTTATCTAAGATGTTAACTGGAGATAGGCATAGTATGAGGTTATTATTCTACATTCTCTGGTTCTAGTGAAACAATTAAAAGAAAATAAAAATAGTTCCTTGAAACTCAATGGAATTCTATTGCATGAGAAATCAAAAATGAAGCAACTACCCCAATAGCAAAAGAAAACTGCCTTTGGTCAACTTATTAAAACAGTATTATAAGATAGCATTCAAAATACATCTTCCTTAAAAATGTTTTGGTTTGGAAAAGTAAATCTGTCATATTGCCTTTGTTTTCTAAAGATTCTCATGCCTGTCTTGAGAATCTAAGAGAAGAGGAGTTGGGTAAGAGAGAAAACAGTCAAATGCTCAAAGAGTTAGAGGGAAAAGAGAGGAAGCAGGCAACTTTACAGTCCCTCACTGATAAGCTCCCCCATTCATATAGTCATATATATGTATTTTTTTTGTTTGTTTGTTTGTTTTTGTAGAGACAGAGTCTCACTTTATTGCCCTCCGTAGAGTGCCGTGGCGTCACACAGCTCACAGCAACCTCCAACTCCTGGGCTTAGGCAATTCTCTTGCCTCAGCCTCCTGAGTAGCTGGGACTACAGGTGCCCACCATAGCGCCTGATTATTTTTCTGTTTTTTTTGCAGTTCGGCCAAGGCAGGGTTTGAACCTGCCACCTTAGGTATATGGGGCCGGCACCGCCCTACTCGATGAGCCACTGGCACTGCCCATATAGGCATATTTTTTTACAAGTTTTATTTTGATCCCTAGAAGAGGCTGTCATATGTGTTTGAGGAATATTTACTGAACTTTATTTGCTGTTGAATGAATATAAAGTCACTAGAAGTTTAGGAACTGAAAGGTAAACAGTAGTCACAATCCAGTTGTTAACACTTATTCCAATTGCAGTTGGACTGCACCAGAAGTCAACACCATTCCAGGCGTGAAAAAAATTCATGCTTATAAAAGAAGGAGAGTAAGTGAAGGCTTAGTTCTCACATTTTAAGGTGGCAAAGAGGAGGTAAGCTATTGGGAAGTAAGGGAGTCTGAGCCAGCTAGAGCATGAGCCATTTTAGAAGATTACAGATGTAAGGACAGGGTAAATTTAAATCAAGCTAGGTTAAGAGGACTAAATACTGACAACTGTTTCCAAGAGAAAAGAGCTGAACATAATTATGACAAATTAAAATGCCTACCAAGATACATTGATTAGAATCCTGCATTAAGACTCGGCACCTGTGGCTCAGCGGGCTAAGGAGCCAGCCACGTACACCTGAGCTGGCGGGTTCGATTCGAGCCCGGGCCCTCCAAACAATAATGACGGCTGCAACCAAAAAAAAAAAAAATGGCCGGGCGTTGTGGAGGGCACTTGTGGTCCCAGCTACTTGGGAGGCAGAGGCAAGAGACTCGCTTGAGCCCAAGAATTGGAGGTTGCTGTGAGCTGTGATGCCACAGCACTCTATCCAGGGTGACAGCTTGAGACTCTGTCTCAAAAAAAAAAAAGAATCCTGCATTAAAATTAATTACCATTATATCTATCTCTTCTATGGTGGCTAGATTATTTCTGTGATCACGTATAAAATTAATTAATGAAATTAGACAAAAGCAACACTATATATATATATATTTACCAAATAGTGTTAGAAGTCACATAGTCCAACTTTGGCTCCATTTCTAATTTCTGTTTTCCATAGGACAAAGGGTACAGACAAAGGGTTCTTCCTTCAAGAACACAGAACATGACACTTAAGAAAATAACATTATATTTTTTAATGGACTGCCATCTATCAAAAGACTGTCTGAGACTGTGAAATTTATTTATTTATTTTTTTATTAAATCATGGTTGTGTACATAAATGCAATCATGGGGTACAATGTTCTGGTTTTATCTACAATCTGAAAATTTTTCATCGAACTGGATGACATAGCTTTCATGGCATTAAAGCTTTTGATAATATGCAGCATCCCTTCATGATCAGAACACTTAAGAAAATGAGTATAGAAGGGACATTTCTCAAACTGATAGAGGCCATCTACAGTAAACCTATAGCCAATATCATATTGAATGGAGTTAAATTGAAATTCTTTCTATTCAGATCAGGAACCAAGCAAGGTTGTCCATTGTCTCCACTGCTCTTTAACAACATAATGGAAGTTTTAGCCATTGCAATTAGGGAAGAAAAGGCGATCAAGGGTATTCATATAGGATCAGAAGAGATCAAACTTTCACTCTTCATAGATGATATGGTTGTATATCTGGAAAATACCAGGAATTCTACTACAAAACTCTTAGAGGAGATCAAGGAATACAGCAGTGTATCAGGTTACAAAATCAACACTCATAAACCTATAGCCTTTTTATGTACCAACAAGAGCCAAGCTGAAAAAACAGTCAAGGACTCTATTCCATTTACAGCAGTGCCAAAGAAGGTGAAATATTTGGGAGTTTACCTATCAAAGGATGTTATCTCTCTTACAAGGAGAACTCTGAAATTCTAAGAAAAGAAATAGCTGAAGATGTTAACAAATGGAAAAACACCATGCTCATGGCTAGGAAGAATCAACATTGTCAAAATGTCTATACTACCCAAAGCAATATAGAATTTTAATGCAATCTCCATTAAAGTTCCATCATCATATTTTAAAGATCTCAAAAAATAATATGTCATTTCATATGGAATCAGAAAAAAACCTCACACAGTCAAGACATTACTCAGAAATAAAAACAAAGCAGGAGGAGTTACGGTTCCAACTTCAGACTATACTATAAATTGATAGTGATCAAAACAGCATGGTACTGGCACAAAAACAGAGAGGTAGATGTATGGAACAGAATAGAGAATCAAGAGCTGAACCCAGCTACTTAATGCTATTTGATCTTTGACAAGCAAATTCAAAACATTCTGTGGGGAAAAGATTCCCTATTTAACAAATGGTGCTGGGTGAACTGGCTGGCGACCTGTAGAAGACTGAAACTGGACTCACACCTTTCATCTTTAACTAAGATAAACTCTCACTGGATTAAAGATCTAAACTTTAGACATGAAACTATAAAAATACTGAAAGAAAGTGCAGGGAACACCCTTGAAGGATTCAGTCTGGGCAAATATTTTATGAGGAGGACCTGTTGGGCAATTGAAGCAGCATCAAAAATACACTACTGGGATCTGTTCAAACTAAAAAGCTTCTGCACAGCCAAGAACACAGTTAATAAAGAAAGCAGACAGTCCTGAGAATGGGAGAATATATTTGCAGTTTATGTCTCCTGCAAAGGTTTAATATCCAGAACACACAGAGAACTCAAACGTATTAGCAAGAAAAGAACAAGTGATCCCATGTCAGGGTGGTC
>CAUYON010065843.1:0-11657 GCA_963573935.1 Arctocebus calabarensis | reverse complement strand
AAGAACATAGTAAAACTATAGCAAGCAGACAGCCTCAGAATGGGAGAAAATATTTGCAAGTTATGCCTCCGACAAAGTTTTAATAACCAGAATCCACAGAGAACTCAAATGTATTAGCAAGAAAAGAACAAGTGATCCCATCTCAGGGTGGGCAAAGGACTTGAAGAGAAACTTCTCTAAAGAAGACATGCACACGGCCTACAGACATATGAAAAAATGCTCACCATCCTTAATCATCAGAGAGATGCAAATCAAAACTACTTTGAGATATCATCTAACTCCAGTAAGATTAGCCCACATGACAAAATCCCAAAATCAGAGATGTTGGCGTGGATGTGGAGAAAAGGGAACACTTCTACACTGCTGGTGGGATGCACACTAATACGTTCCTTTTGGAAGGATGTTTGGAGAGTACTTAGAGATCTAAAAACAGACCTGCCATTCGATCCTATAATTCCTTTACTAGGTATTTACCCAGAAGACCAAAAATCACATTATAACAAAGACATCTGTACCAGAATGTTTATTGCAGCCTAATTCATAATTGCTAAGCATGGAAGAAGACCAAGTGTCCATCGACCCACAAATGGATTAATAAATTGTGGTACACGTATGCCATGGAATACTATGCAGCCTTAAAGAAAGATGGAGACTTTACCTCTTTCACGTTTACATGGATGGAGCTGGAACACATTCATCTTAGCAAAGAATCTCAAGAATGGAAGAAAAAGTAGCCAATGTACTCAGCCCTACTATGAAGCTAATTTATAGCTTTCATATGAAGGCTATAACCCAACTATAGCACAAGAATATGGGAAGGGAGGGGAGGGGAAAGGTTGGAGCGGAGGGAGGGTAATTCGTGGGGCCACACCTATGGTGCATCTTAGAAGGGTACAGGCGAAACTTACTAAATGCAGAATACAAATGTCTTCACACAATAACTAAGAAAATGCCATGAAGGGTACGCTAAGCAGTTTGATGAAAACATTTCAGATTGTATATGAAACCAGGACATTGTACCCCTTGATTGCACTAATGTATGCAGCTATGATTTACTAAAAAAAAAACAAAACTTTCTAGAGTGGGGCAGCGCCTGTGGCTCAAGGAATCGGGCACCAGCCCCATATACCATTTGTGGCAGGTTCAAGCTCCGCCCTGTCCAAACGCTGCAAAAAAAAAAAAAAAAAACCTTGACAGAGTGATGAATTACAGAAAACTAATAAGGGGGTTAGAGGATAAGGGATAGTAAAAGCACAAATAAACAGTATTAGGATTTTTTTATTGAATCTCAAGGATAGAAAATAAAGACAACAAAGAATTTCTCTGAACAACTTTGCTACTTAATTAAAAATCTTAAAAGAAATGAAAATGTTCCTAGAAAATTAATTCTCCAAAACTGACTCAAGAAACAATAAAATCAAACCCCACTGATTTATGGAAATTAAATCAGTACTTAAATCTCTGAATCAGGCAGATGTAGAGATGTTTCACAGATGAGTTCTACCAAACTCTTAAGGAACAAATCATTCAGGTATCTTAACTATTCCATGAAATAGGACGAGGAATTATTCACTAACTCATTCCACAAGGCCACTATAACCTTGATGTGACATATTCAGAAGAAAATTATAAACCTCACTTACAGATTAAAAAAAAAATCTCAAAAACAAATATAAGTAAGCCAAACTGAAAACTGAATTCAATAGATAAAATATACTATGACCAAGGTGGGTTTCTCCCAGTATGTAAGGGTGTTTAAACGCTAAAATATGTTTAAAAAAAAAGAAAGAAAGATAATTTACAACATCAAAAGATGAAGAAAGACTAATTACCTCTCTAGATAAAAGCATATGACACAATTCAACACCATTCATGACTTAAAGATATATACTTAGAAAACTAGGAAAAGACAAAATAACTATGGAAGTTTGTTCACAACAGCAAAACAGGAAGCAAATCAAATTTTTGACATATGTTGAATTTTTTTTTCTTAATTTTTATTAAATCATAACTGTGTACATTAATGCATTTATGAGGTCAATGTGCTGATGAGAACTTTTTAAAAAACAGAATGAAAATATGGGGTATATTCATGGAACTGAGTGAATATATCACAAATACCATATATAGTAAGTATATAATATATATGATACGTTGACAAAACATTATAAATAAACTTTTATACAACTTTTGGAAACATGAATAAATCTTAAAAATAGTACTGAGTGAAAAATCCAAATTACAGAGCAAAGAACAAAGGAAGGTTCCATTTTTGTAAAACTCAAAGCAAAATTAAATAGGTTGTTTTGGAAATACATACACATGTAATAAAATATTTTAAAAGAAAAAGAAACAAATGCAGAATAGGGGTTGAACAGGCAGGGAAAGAGCATATAAGTTATATAACAGTACTGGTAATGTTCTTAAAATGAGTGGTGGTTCAAAACGTTAAGATTTATAGTGTACATGTGACACTTTTAATATAGTAGATATTTCTTTTCATGAAAAATTCTTCCATATACATTCTATAATAAAGTCATGAGGCAACAATTATTCTTTGGATTTTTAACTCTCACTAGTTGGCATGTATTTTTGAGGGTAAAAACTGCTAAACTAAAACATGCTAACAAATATTTAGGTCACATCTCCCTCTTCTATACTTCCCTTCTCTTGCTAAATTCTAGCATCACTATTCACACAAATTTCCTTTTCTCATGATGAGACTAGACATTTCCACAAGTAACCTAATTTCCATAAGGAAATAGTAACTAGATTAATTTGAAACACTCTCAGATCATGGAAGAGGATCTATTCAATATCTAACTATTCCAACATTTAAAGCATTCCCCATAATGGAGGTATCAGGTTAGTATCACTTCATGTGCACCTGAGCTTTCAGCAAAAAGCAGAAGGAAGAGTGACATTACAGAGACAAGGATATTTAAGACAAGGCCTGGAAAATCCACAATTCTCCAAATGTTCACTTCTCATGTTCATATGGCTCTCTTTAAATATACAAGGTAAGAATAGCCATGTCTTACCTGGCTGAAATCTCAAAGCTTTAATACAGCAATCACTAGCCACACATAGCTGTTTAAATTTGAAATCAAATTGAAAATTTAGTTCCTCAGTTCCTCTGGTCACATATTAAGGGCTCAATAACCAAATGTAGCTTGCGACTATCATATTGAACAGTAAAGCTGGACAGTATTTCCATCACTGCAGAGAGATCTAGTGAACAGCGTTGTCCTAAGTAGTCCCCAAGTTTTAAAATGAAGGCATTTAAAAAAAGGTAGCAAGGGGTTCTCTCATGTTTCCATCTTGAATCAAGCCACAAAGCAGACTTAAAAGTGAGGTGATACTCAAAACATGAGAAAAGTAACTAATGTATGAGAAACTCTTACAATCAACAATTACTGTTTTAAGCCTACTAAACAGAATAAAATACCCTAAATTCATTAGTTTCTGTGCTTCCCATGATTTCCCCTATCACTGGGCATTTATATTTGTTATCTACTTGGTTATCCACTATTCAATTTATTTTTCTCCCTCATGCTACAATTTTACATAACTTTTTATCTCTCCCTTTGCACTTAAAAGCCACATGATATATGCCCATATACTATGATATAGATATATGCTTCTACCAACTTCTGTGACAAAAATGCAATCTGGCCAACAATTAGTATGATACAAGTAAATGTGTGGTGAGATATGATTTCATAATAATAGCATTGAATAACAGTCAAGATGAGAGGCTAATTAAGGACACAACTCCCTTCACCATAGCTTCAAAGAAAATGAAATACCTAGGTATACCTAACAAAGGAGGTGAAGGACCTCTATAAAGAAAATTATGAAATCCTAAGAAAGGAAACAGCAGAGGATCTTAACAAATGGAAGAACATACCATGCTCATGGCTGGGAAGAATCAGCATTGTTACAATGTCTATACTTCCCAAAGCAACCTAGGTATGTAATACCATCCCTATTAAGATACCAACATCATTCTTTAAAGATTTGGAAAAAATGATTCTGCGTTTTATATGGAACCAGAAAAAAACCTGTATAGCTAAGGCAGTTCTTAGTAATAAAAATAAAGCTGGGGACATCACCATAACAGATTTTAGGCTGTACTGCAAAGCCATAGTGGCACAAAAATAGAGACATAGACATTTAGAATCGAATAGAAAACCAGAAAATGAAATGAACATCTTACAATCATCTAATCTTCGACAATCCAAACAAGGACATACCTTGGGGGAAAGACTCCCTATTCAATAAATGGTACTGGGAGAACTGGATATCCACATGTAAAAGACTGAATCTGGATCCTCACCTTTCTCCACTCAGAAAAATTGATTCAAGATGGATAGCGGACTTAAATTTAAGGCGTGAAACAATAAAAATCCTCAAAGCATAGGAAAAACACTGGAAGATATCGACCTGGGGAAAGACTTCATGAAGAAGACTGCCATGGCAATTGTACCAACAACAAAAATAAACAAATGGGTCTTAATTAAACTCAAAAGCTTCTGTACAGCTAAGGAGACCCAACAACCAAAGCAAATAGACAACCTACCCAAAGGGAAAGGATATTTGCATATTTTGAATCAGGCAAAAGCTTGATAACTAGGATCTATAGAGAACTCAAATTAATCCACATGAAAAAAGCCAACAATCTCATATATCAATGGGCAAGAGATATGAATAGAACCTTCTCTAAAGAAGACAAATGGCTAACAAACATGAAAAAATGCTCATCATCCCTAATTATTAGAGAAATGCGAATCAAAACCACCCTGAGAACCATCTAACCCCAGTGAGAATGGCCCACATCACAAAATCTCAAAACTGCAGATGCTGGTGTGGATGTGGAGAGAAGGGAACACTTTTACACTGCTGGTGGGACTGAAAACTGAAACAACCTTTTTGGAAGGAAGTATGGAGAACTCTCAGAAAACTCAAGCTAGACCTCCCATTTGATCCTGCAATCCCATTACTGGGATTACCCAGAAGGAAAAACATCCTTTCATCATAAGGACACTTGTACTAGACTGTTTATTGCAGCTCAATTTACTGTCACCAAAATGTGGAAACAGCCTAAATGCCCACCAACCCAAGAATGGATTAACAAGCTGTGGTATATGTACACCATGGAATACTATTCAGCCATTAAAAAAGATGGAGACTTTACATCCTTTGTATTAAACTGGATAGAAGTGGAACCCATTATTCTCAGTAAAGCATCACAATAATGGAGAAGCATGAATCCTATGTATTCAATTTTGATATGAGGATAATTTTGACAGTTAATGACATGGTATGGGAAGGGGAAAGCAGAAAGAGAGAAGGAGTGAGGGAGGTATGGGAAAGGAAGAACAGAGAGAAGGAAGGGAGGGAGGAGGGTAGGGTCTCGGTGTGTGACAGACCTCTTGGGGGCAGGACACAATTGTAAGAGGGACTTTACCTAACAAACGCAATCAGTGTAACCCGGTTTCTTGTACCCTCAATGAATCCGCAACAATTAAAAAAAAAAGAAAGAAAAAAACTTTATAAAGGAAATAGTGTTTAGGTTTACTGTGCCCAAGAAAATGAGTAGATTCTCCTCTTGTACTCTGCACCTGGCAGTATTTGGAAGTTCTTTGGTGGCTTCCAGAGTGGATCCAAAAGCTATCAACTCTAAGGTGGGTGCTGTTGTGCCTATTTGCCATCCACCTACTCATGAGGCTCATTGTGGAAGGATCGCTTGAGCAATCAGGGCTGTAGTGTGTTATAATCATACCTGTGAATAGCCATTGCACACCAGCCTGAGCAATATAGTGACATATAATCGCAGACAAAAAAAGCTATAAACTTCAACTTATTGCATCTTCAAAAAAATGTTAAAACTTTAAGATATCTGAGAATAAACTTACTGAAAAATTTACAGGATTTGCTTCATGAAAAGAAATTGTAAAAGTACTGAGAAACAAGATAGGGCTTTGAATTAAATAAGCATTGTAATCTCAAGTGTTTCTTCATACTGATAAGTATGAAGTATAACAAAAATTCCAACAGGATTTTTGACTAACAAAATAATTACATATTAACTTGAAAAAATGAATATGGCTGAGTAGCCAAGGAAGTTCTATAAAAGAAAAAGGATAAAGGGACTCTGAGGAAATATGAGTGCTTATTAAAAGCTACAGGAGCCAGCCAATTAATGCAGTAGAATGGACTGAGTAGGAATAAACTTGTCTGAATGTTGAAAATTTGGTATATGGCAAACAGATTAGAATGGGGAGTTAGTTTTTAAGAAGAAATTGGATGTTTATAATAAGACCAGTGATTTTCAGTTGGTGTGCTGTGAAAATTTTAAAAGATCATTAATTAAATTACTTTTGAAAGAAGTTCAAAGCGCAGTAAGTATATTCTTCTTGTTCAGCATAATTGAAGTATGCCATGGAAATTTTAACTATAGGCTTAAGTGTATATAAAAAAAGGTTGAAAACCACTGGTCTAGACACTAGGGCTGCCACAATAATAAAATAGTCTTCATGAGGTTTACATTCTAGCAGAGAAAACAAAATAGTGGTTACAGACAGAGTTAGCAATATGGTAAGAGCTGTGAAGAACACAAAGTACCAATTTCATGCAATTCAAGGAAACCTTAGTTAATTGGGGGGTGAGGAGCTCTTAGAGAAGACTTATCCAGAAAGTGAGGTTTCCTTCAGTAACAGTTAGCTATTTGGATTGAAAGGAAATGGAATGCCAGCTTTACTCCTTACTATGAAAAATTAATTCCAAGTGAATCAATAGTATTAATGAAAACAGTTAAAAAAAGAAAGATAAGAGTATTTATAAAAATTCTTAGGTATAGAGGTCTTTTAAAGCTTGATATGAAATCCAGAAGGCTCAGTGGGGTTACATGATAAATTTGCCTACGTAAAAGTTAAAAGAGATAATAAAACATTATTAAACACTATGAAATGCAAGTTAGAAACAGGTGAAAGAAATCAATATGTGAGACAGAGTTACTTTTCCTGTTTAAATACTGAACTCTTATAAAATAGGGAATAAGATCTTCACAGAGAAATATGTTCAATCTCAGTAATAATGAAGAGACATGTCTAGATATTTTTTCCCCTTTAGATAGGCCAAGATTTTAAACTAGAAATGTTTCTATGTGTAATATCTAAATGTCCTCCGTATAATCTACAGTGGAATATGTTGAAAATGAAAAATAAGCTCGGTGCCCATAGCTCAGTGAGTAAGGCTCCTGCCACACACACCGAGGTCAGCGGGTGGTCAGCGGGTTCAAGCTTGGTCCGGGCCTGCTAAACAACAATGGCAACTGCAACCGGGAAAAAGCTGGTGTTGTGGTGGGCTGAGGCAGGGGAATTGCTTATCCCGAGTTTGAGGTTGCTGTGAACTGTGATACTACAGGAACTCTACCTAGGGTGACATAATGAGATGCTGTCTCAAAAGAAAAAACAAAAAAAGAAAATGAAAAGTAACATGATTTTTGACAAAGATGTCTGTTCTTTGGTATACTGTTTAGTGAAGAAAGCAATGTGTTATTTATATGAAACTTAGGCACATGTCTGGTATACTGTTCAGTGAAGAAAATAATATGTTATTTATATGAAACTATAGGCACATATATGCGTAGAATACTGTTTACAGGGAGACATTAGTTACATGTAATCAAATTTTAGGTGACAGAAATTTGTTCTTGTGAGCATTAATATTTTTTATAAAACAAGGTATTGTATTGGTTTACGAGTTCATATTTAGTGTTAGTCTCTTACACTTTCTGTTTTTCTGGTAAAACTTGGTGTCTTCTGTTTTTTCAGAGAAAACATTTCTAGGAATGCATTTGATTTTCTGCTATAGGTATATCTTGATTATCTGAATCATCAGGCAGCTTTAGATTTCTCATAACCAACTTTTTATGAGTCATCCTTTTATTATAATGTTTTGGCTTTTTGAGTGATAGTTTATTTCATTGAAATGTGCTGTGAATTAGAATACTTATAAAAGCATATTTAGTAGTTTTACATGGCTTGTTCTCATTTGAATGATTTTTTCCTGTGGCTGATAGTACATCTGAATGTCCACTTATGGTAATATGTGGTAAGTGCTTTGACACAAAGCCTTTACAAGACCTTCATTAAAAATATTAGAACTTTTTGTGCTTGATGCATTGCAAAAAGAAAAAAAAAGCTAAAGAAAAAACTGGAGTTTGCTTCTGAGTATTAATTATTTTTTAAAATTGAGAGTCTCCTGTTTATACATAAAGAACACAGTAGTATCGAAACCTAGGTTTTGCAAGCTAACAAGTAATTGTCCAGATTCTGCAGATATTTTTGCTGACTACGTTGATTCACAGATTGATTGAAAGCTTTCTTTTTTTCAATCTGTCGCTTTTCCATTTAAGATATTAAGATATTTCAGAAGGCCAGAGACTGTGTTTCATCTGAAGTAATAAGAAACATTGTGCTGTGTATTTATCATTGTCTTCTGTGAAGCAGTTTGAAATTTGGTTAAAACTCTAGTGCTTGGCTTACTATATCTTAGAAACATAGTAATGCGTTACTTCTATATGTTTAAGTACATAATTTATGAAAAGCTAATCATGGCTAATTTATTTGATATAATATACATATACTAAATATTTATAGTATTTATACATATATATATTTTTGAGACAGTCTCATTTTGTTGCCTAGGTAGAGTGCCGTGGCGTCATAGCTCATAGCACCCTCACACTTTCAGGTGCATTTGATCCTCTTGCTTCTACCTCCCGAGTAGCTGGGACTACAGGTGCCCACCATAAAGCCCATTTATTTTTAGAAATGGGGCCTCACTTTGGCTCAGGCTGGTCTCGAACTCATGAGCTCAGGCATTCCACTCATCTCCGTCTCCCAGAGTGTTAGGATTACAGGCATGAGCTTGATTAAGACAAATCTTTTTGTTTCCTCTTCTTTTCTCAGTAAATTAAAAAATATGTCAAAAGCCTTGCAAATGATTTGTGGTATAAGGTATGCTCTGTAAGTTATTTAGTAAAGCTTACATATTTAAACTGGTTTAACTACAATTATTAATAAAGTGAATCCATTGTATAAAATTCAACCTCCCTATTTAAAATTCATTAACTCTTCATAGATACCACCAGCAATAGTACGACTTTCATCCTTAAGATTTTAGTTGTAGTAATGTTAAAATGCTAATAGCTTAGCTTTCCAGGACTTATTTTAAAACAAAGCTAAAAGAAAAAGTACAAGAAAAAGTCAAACTTTCACATCTACACACATATATACACTTCTGTTTGCTACATTTTGTAGCCATACAACTCGTTTCTTCGTGACCAAAAGGTTTATGATCTTCCTTTAAGTTAGTTATTTTCCCCCATAGAAAATCAGGTTTTGGAGAGCTCTTAACACGGTGCTATTGCTAGGCTCTCATCCTTTCTGTTTAAACAATGCAGGTACTTTGATGGAAACCTGGAGAAGCTCTTTGCTGAGTGTCATGTAATTAATCCAAGTAAAAAGTCTCGAACACGCCAGATGAATACAAGGTCATCAGCACAGGATATGCCTTGTCAGATCTGCTACTTGAACTACCCTAACTCGGTGAGTATCTGGTAGTTTAAGGCCAGCACTGACTCTGTATTTCAGAGAGTATATCAGGTTTCATTAAATGTTCAGAACCCTTAATGAATGTCTTTAATATTGTTTACTAGGGAGCTTTCAGGGTTCTTTAAAAGAAGACCTTTTCACTTATACCAATTTATTGTAATAGGAATTCTTACATGTAACAAGTGGGGATAGAGTTGGAACAGAACCAGTAATAGGAATAGAACTAAACAGTGGTATTACTTTCTTAAGTTTATGTATCCCTTCTTAAAAATTTATTGTACTAAGGTGATTACTTAGAGTCTTTGGGAAAGAAGTTTTAGGCTTAAATAAACATAATCTTCCTGTGAAGGCCTTACATTATTAGTACCCAAAAGAAAATTATATTTGTGGCATAAGAGTATTCAGTTAACTTGAAATTCAGCTCTTAAGATGTTTCTAGATACCTAAGAAATAACTTAATTCTACAACAATTACAACTATGTTTATATACTCTGTTTTAATAATTAAGCAACTCTTTCTGATAATTATTGTGTAGAGGTTTTTGGCACCAATAACTTACTTTTTAATTTTTGTTGTTGTTTATTAAGAGTTGGGGGTCTCACTATGTTGCCCAGGTTGGAGTGCAGTGGCTGTTCACAAGTGTGAGCATGCCTACTAGAGCTTCGAAGTCCTGGACTCAGGCAATCCTTCCAAGTAGCTGAGATTACAGGCATGTACCTTTGCACCTGAAACATACTGAATGTTTCTCATTGTTTATCTTAGTTCCATAAGCGTATCTCTTTGAAGGGAGATAATTAGTTTACATGAATATTTAGAAAAGAAGTTTTAAAAGAAAACTAAGTACTCTTAGAGTAATAGAATGATCAGTGAGTTAAAGTATTTAGTAAGTAAAAGTTCTGGACTAAATTTCCAAATCCTCCAGTTCTAATCATAGATGTAATACTAAATATTTGGCTTTGGGGGTAGGTAAATCATTTAATCTCAATGGGTTTTAGTTTCTTTATTCTTCAAATGAGTAAAGATATTCTTTTAAATCTCTTCTACCCTGGGAAGTGTCATTTCCCTGTCCTTAAATCATAATCTTAACTTGAATATTTTTTTAAAAAAATCAATACTACTGGCTCGGCGCCTGTGGCTCAAAGTGACTAAGGCTCCAGCCACATACACCTGAGCTGGCGGGTTCGAATCCAGCCCAGGCCCACCAAACAACAATGATGGCTGCAACCCAAAAATAGCCGGGCGTTGTGGCAGGTGCCTGTGGTCCCAGCTACTTGGGAGGTGGAGGCAGGAGAATCACTTGAGCTCAGGAGTTAGAGGTTGCTGTGAGCTGTAATGCCATGGCACTCTATCCAGGGTGACAGTTTGAGACCCTGTCTCAAAAAAAAAAAAAAAAAGAAGAAAAGAAAAAGCATAAAAATCAACACTACTATTAAAATACATTAAATTCATGTTTTAACATCATCTTATTATCTTTAACAGATTCTCTTTGCCAGTTGACATACTGAGACCCAAATAATTTGTCCCAGGTTATATGAAATTTACTTAACTCCTTGGCATTTTTCCTCCTACTCTGTTAGTGAGTTCCTCCTTGATTTAAATCTTTACTCTAATTTGAATACTGATGCTAGGTGATCAGCTTTGTGCAGTGGCAGAATCATAGCCAATGAATTGGTACACTTACTGCTATTTGAAAACTTTTTCCAGTTCCCTGCCATGACAACTTGTAAGATGTAGTTGGCTTTGGCAATTTTTGGCAGTATCTACAGAGACTGAATTTTATTTTATTTTTTTAAATGAAGCTGGCTGCTTACAAATAAATGTCCTTGGTATTACTGTCTAACATTCAGTTGAAAATCATGATTGGAGATTTAGAGTGTACATTTTTGCTTTGTTTTTTTTTTTTTTTTTTTTGAGACAGAGCCTCAAGCTGTCGCCCTGGGTAGAGTGCTATGGCATCACAGCTCACAGCAACCTCCAATTCCTGGGCTCAAGCGAGTCTCTTGCCTCCGCCTCCCAAGTAGCTGGGACTACAGG
>CAUYON010065842.1:0-13618 GCA_963573935.1 Arctocebus calabarensis | reverse complement strand
TTTTTTTTTTTTTTGAGACAGAGCCTCAAGCTGTCACCCTGGATAGAGTGCCGTAGCATCACAGCTCACAGCAACCTCCAATTCCTGGGCTCAAGCGAGTCTCCTGCCTCTGCCTCCCAAGTAGCTGGGACTACAGGCACCTGCCACAACGCCCGGCCTTGTTTGGTTGCAGCCATCATTGTTGTTTGGCGGGCGCAGGCTGGATTCGAACCCGCCAGCTCAGGTGTACATGGCTGGCACCTAAGCCCATTGAGCCACAGGCGCCAAGCCTAAAAATAAAATCTTTAAAAGCCCTCCAACCAACTGAACAGAGCCCCTCCTAGCCAAGGGGACTTAGAGAAATCGTACAAACTGAGCTTCTGGCCATGATGGGATGGTAGGTCAGACATGCCTCATTATACCCTCTCCCTTTTATAATTTAGACACAACAACTGATTAGCATTAATGTTAAAAGAGAGATCATAAGATTGATGGAACAGATTCTTTGTGATAATAAGATACTAAATTATAAACAGGACCTAAGGTCATGCCAGGCAAGAGTTGGGTCGTGCACCCCTATATTTAAAGAATAAACTATGTCCTAGCTCCCACAAGGTTTTTATTCTTCTCTAACAGCTAAACAAGCACTGGCCTCAAGATAAACAATATTGAAACAATTGCAGCTCAATGCTAACTGATGTCCTCCCACCCCCCCCACCCCCCCCACCCCCTGCACTGTTCCACAAGCCATAACTCTAGCTTCGATTGGACAAGAGACTGGTTTCAGTAACTTTCCCCTGAGAAGAGACTGCTCATCACAGGCTTGTTCTGGCCAGTTTACAGAGGTTGCGCACAGATTTTTCTTCTGTTCTAAAAGACCTTTAGATACACGGGCCTAAGCATACTATATTTAAGTGTTGAGTCTCTATCCCGAAGTGAATATGGACGTGTGTAACTTATGCACTCAAACATCCCCCCGTTGTGACTATCAACAAGAAGCTGCTATAACCTGCTGAATATCTATACTTCGCCAACCTGTTCAGCATCAATTCCAGTCTTTCAGTCTCCCCTTCAAAGTGCCTGGCTTTCCCAGCCGGTCAGGATGGCCACCCTGAAGGTTGTAACCCTTTATAGAAAGTAAAGCTCTCTGCAGCTAAGTTTAGTGATCTCATCATTTGTCAGTTGACAGTCAGAAGTCCCAGGCAGAGAGTGTCAGAACTGAAGGGGATTGGAGGAAACCTAGATGAAGTCCTCCGCAGAATTGCTTGCTTGCCATTGAGGAAGAACCTCACATACTTGGTCACCGAAGACTTCTGCTGGATTGTTGTGCTGTGAGAACAGAGGAAAAACCATTTGCTTTTTCTACTCAACTGAGAACACTCTTTTGGATGCTGCTTCCCACCATTTTGACAAAGAAAGGTTGAGCAGAGTGGAGCCCAGGCAGCCTGGCAGGCAATATGAAAGAAATTAAGGGGCTGTAGACAGCCTCCAGAGTGCATGAAAAGGAGGAGCCTGTTGCCACATTCACACAGCTCTGTGTGTATCTATCATTTTTCATTTTGGGTTTTTTTTTTTTCTTTTCTGCCACCACCCTGAACTACCTCCCTTTGCTAGCGGCCATAAGCAGCTAAGCCAGAGACCTTACAGACCATCTACTCAGAGAAGACACTCTTTCCCTTAAACACGTTCTGTTTGGCCACTACAGCTATTTAAAACTTTGCAATAAATATTAGCATGTCAAAATCAGATCTTATATAAAAATACAGAATTTTGGCCTGGTGCCTGTGGCTCAACGGGCTAAGGCGCCAGCCACATACACCTGAGCTGGTGGGTTCAAATCCAGTCTGGACCCGCCAAACAACAATGACGGCTGCAACCAAAAAATGGCTGGGCGTTGTGGCGGGAGCCTGTGGTCCCAGCTACTTGGGAGGCGGAGGCAGGAGCCTTGCTCGAGTCCAGGAGTTTGCTGTGAGCTGTGATGTCACAGCACTCTATCCAGGGTGACAGCTTGAGGCTCTGTCTCAAAAAAAAAAAAATACAGAATTTTTGTTTTACTTGCTAAAAGAAAAAAGAAAACCTGGCAATATTTCCCTGGAACTTTGTCCTAGTAACAATTGACTGGGTATAGAAGGCGCGATCAGGCAGGGGGTAGACTGCCACAGTCTCCACCTTGCCTGCGTCACTTGTTTAACCATTTTTATTTGTTTCTCAAAGTGTGTGAGCCACTTGCACAAGTCCAGTCCTCCACAGACAAGTACATGGCCTATAGTGGGTCTTTTAAATACTATTGAATAAGTGAATGCATGTGTGAATTCAATAATTAAATGTCTATCTTTTCCCCAGCTTATTGTGAAGTTTGTACCATCTATGACATTCAAGCTCTGTCCTCCACTATAACTCAGACTATCCACCCAAGGAGCCTAGTCCTGGGCTTGCCCTCCCTGGACCAGACTCACTTGCCAATCTCGCTTCCCTGGACCTTGCTGCTTAGCTCACAGAGCAGCCCAGAGCTGGGGGTTCCCAGCTGCAGCTGCTTCCCAGGTGGCAGGGGGACAGCAAGCCAGAGAGTTCACTGTAATCAAGGAGGACTGCCAAGGCAGTGCCCTGCTCAGAGGGAGGGACTGGAGTGTGACAGTTCGATGTCTCCAAACTAGGGGCTGAAGACTGAGGGCTGTGCTTGTCATGGCTGCGCCTACCACTGTGCTTCCCTTCCTCACCTGCCCCTCAACACTCTGCAGCCTTCTGCACCATCGATACAGTAAAATGACCCTGCTGGGTTCAGCAGCGACCTCCCAGTTGCCAAACCCAGGAATTTAACCACCTTGCAGGATGGCGTGCTGCCCAGCACTCCTCTTCCTCCCTTGGTGACCTGGACACTGCCCCCAGCTGTTCCCTTCCCTTTCTGATTTCTCCTTGTCGCCCATCTCCACCCACCCAGGATTTCCCACATGACTTCTGACTGCTAAACCATCCCTGAGAGTGGCCAGATTTTCCAGTTTAGCCCCTGACCTGTGTCTTCCAAAAAGTGGCAAACTCCCTGTGACCTTATGGCTTGTGCACAGAGCTCCTCAGAGATCTTCCTGCCAGGTTCTTCCTGAGCCTATAGGACAGCAGTGAAACCTCTGAGAAGATAGTGGTGAGTTGTTATGGCTAGGAACTGCAAAGGCAATACACTGATGTTCATCACATGAGCACTTCACTTAGATGCATGTAAATCTTTGAGCTCAGAGGGAAAGGAAAGGCCAGTTTGAACAGTGTGGGCAATTATCCACAGTGTTTGTCCCACTGAGCCTCTGAGCCCAGAGTCCTGACTTTGCTTTCCCCATGTGCCTCTGATGGTGTGGGCATCTTGCTGAGCTGAGTGTTACTCTGGTGTTTAAAAGTCAACATTTTTCAAACATGACACCTAATAATGCCAACTACCTCATCTATTCATCAGCTGAAGAATAAGCAATCTGCTCCACACTGGGACTCCAGAGCCAACCTTGTAAGCTCAGGTAAGAAGGGAGACCAACGACACAATGCTTGGTCCGGCACGGTGGCTGTAATCCCCAGTTCTTATAATCACAAGTTATATCCACATGGGAGGAAATGATAAAAGGGCATTGAAAGAAACCGGTGGGCTGACACGAAGAGATTCCCAGCGAGCTTGGGTTAAAGTGTGGTGATGACTGAGGAGAGGGCACGCTCTGGGGTTCTAGGTCAGTGTCAGGGTGGCCTCAGGGAACCTGCTTCATGTCTTAGGTCCTGTTGTCCACGTGGACAGTCTGCAGGTAAAGTAATCACCCTGGCCTTTGTCTTCCTCTTAAGAATTATGAATTATCTGATGAATTCTGATAATTCTTATGAATTATCCAATGGTGAGTCAGGGAGGAACTAACCTATTGGGACCAAAAAACTACCAAGCCAAATGCTTCTAAGCCATGTCCTCTACTACAGCTTTCTGTTTTCAAGTTTCAGATATTTATACATCAGTGTAAATCCCAACATGAGACGCTAACATGATTTCATGCATTTAGAGGAGAAATTGTTAAGGGAAAATATTAATTAATATGTTTATGTAGATTGCTTCTGGCAGAACATGACTCTAAACAGCTTTATAATGAAACATTTCATTTGGAAGTCTGGCTCTTTAGTTTGCTGAAATCCACATTCACTTGGAAGAACTTGTGTTGGTAATTAGCAGTTTGTTCCAGGGTTCTGGATTGTTCTTTCTGTCCCAAATGACAGCTGGATTGGACAATGCCGGATTGAAGGTACAACGTGCTGCCCCGGTACCTCTGGCTCCAATGGGTTGATCAGGCTAAGATGCTCTGACCAAGGACCAAGGTGGAGAACATTTGGGGCAGAGGCCTTAGGAAGGGCAGAAAAGCAAATCTGCCAATACTAGGACTAAGTAATATGCACAGCTTTTGATTTTTAGAGGAGATAGAGGCAATACAGAATTGAGTTCATCATTATCCTTGTTTTTGTAACATGGTGCTACTGATGTGTTTCCAGTTAATAACACAAGTGGCCCCAGTTTACCTATTAGCCAAGCCAAGGAGACTATTCCCAGTAACTCACATCTCCGTGTGAGTTCCACCCATCGTGTCTCCTGATTCCCTTCACCACCCCCGCCAGGGGATTCCCTAATGGGAGCTGAGTGCTTGGCGTGCCCTTGATGTGTATATATAAAAGCACTCTGCAGATTTGCTTGATTTTCAGTTTTATAAAAAGAGTATCACACCATACATAGTCCTCTAGGACTTGCTTTTTTCACATTTGTACTGAAATTTATCCATGTTGAACATATAACTGCAGTTCACCCATTTGCCCTGCTACATAACACACCATCATGTGAATATATGGCAAAGCTGCCTCAGTGATTATTTGCATTTTTTCCAGTTTTATGCTTGTTGTGGACAATAATGCTGTGAACATTCTTATCCAGCGGGCACTGAGTAGAACTGCTGAGCTTTGGACACTCAACTTTACACACAGATGCCACATCGTTTTCCAAACTGGTTGTGTCAATTTAGAATACATTCCCAACAGCCGAACATCAGTAGTATGAGACTCTATTGGCTTGCATGTTACCAGGTTTCTTAACCTTTTCTAATCAAATGGGTACAAGGTGTTAGCCCTGTTCAGCATTTCCCTGATTACTGATGAAGCTGAACATATCTTCCCAAGGTTAGTGGCCACGTGGGTTCCGTGAAATTCCCATCTGTGTCTTTGCCTGCCTTTCTACTGAGTTGTTTGTCTTTTACTTATTGATTTCTAGGACCTCTCACAATATATTCTGGATGCAAATCTTTTGTCAATTGTACGTATGATAAATGTCTTCTTCCAGTTTGTACCATGCACTTTCACTTTTACATGACATATTTTAAACATTAAGTTATAACACGCACACGGTAAATTGCACAACACTCTCACTGTCTAATTTTAGCACAGTTATGCCCCCAGATAACCACCATCCACATCAAAATAGAGAACATTTTTAACATCTCAAAGGCTCCCTTGTTTCCATCAGTATCCCCTCCCACTAAAGTCTACTGGCTGTGTTGCCCGGTTTTGAGTTTCATGTAAATAGAATCACGTGGTGTGTGGTTTTGTGTGTGGCACCTTTCACTTGTTCCCATGTCCATGATATTAACCCACATAGTTGTATATAGCAGTTTCTTGTTCTTTCTCATGACTTTGTAGAGTTCTAGTGTATCTTCCCCAATGCAGTCATTTGATTGTTGATGCTCTCTTTCAATTTATGGCTATTAAGAATAAATATGAACACTTTTGTCTATGTCTTTGGGAGGGAAATTTGGACTCATTTATCTAGGAAATATACTTAGTAGTGAAATTGCTGAGTTTTAGAATAGCTACATCTTTAAGCTTTAACAGCTGGTTGTAAACAGTTTACCAGCAAGTTATGAGATTTACAGTGGCTCTAATCCTGACCAACAATGGTAATCTCTGTTTAAAAATTTTAACCATTTAGTGGGGAAACATTGTAAATATCTCACATGGTTTTAAGTTTCATTCCCCTGGCAACTAATTATGATAATTGCATTTTAAATATACATGTAGACCTCTTGGATATAGAAGATGCCTGTTAAGTCTCTGGTCCTTTTTTAAATTGGCTTGTTTTCTTATTGATTGGCGAGAGCTCTTTATATATTATATATTTATATATTGGTGGGATCTAACATATATATATATTACAGATATCTTCTTCCAATCTGGGTTTGCCTTGTCTTTTTTGTGTGATTCTTTTAATTTTAATTTTTTAATTGTGGTAAGATACACATAAAATTTATCATATAACCATTTTCAGTGATATTAAGTACATTCATATTATTGTACAACCATCACCATCTTGTATCTCCAGAACGTTTTTTTATCTTCCCAAAGAGAAACATTATATCCATTGTATCTATTCTACCCTCTGCCCAGTCTGGCAACCACCATTCTACTTTATGTTTCCATTAATTTGGCTACTCTAGGTTCCTCATATAAGTGGAATCAAATGATATTGGCCTTAGCATAATGGCCTAGAGGTTCATCCATATTGTATGTATAGCATATCATAATTCCCTTCATTTATATGGTTGAATAATATCCCATTGTACATATGTACCATGTTTATCTCAACCATTCATTCATTGATGGGGTTATTTCCACCTCTGAGCTATTGTGAATAATGCTGCTATGAACATGGATGTATTGCTTTGTCTTGCTTATTAGGGCAAAATTTACATTCACCCTTTAAGGTATCACACTCTATAAATTCTGCAAACATACACAGTCATGTGACCACCACAGCAATCAAGGCAGGGCATGTTGATTGCTCCAAAGCCTTCCTCTCAGGCCCTTCTCTCACCCCTGACCCTGGCAAACCCAGCGTAACTGATACTTGTTCTCTGTTCCCATACTTTTATCTTTTACACATGTCACATAAGTGGAATCAGCTATTTCAGGACAGCTTCTTTCATTTGGCATAATGCATTTGAGATTAATCCATTTGGATTATTTCCAGCTTTTGTCAATTACAAATAAAGCTACTATCAATATAAACATATAGGTTTTTGTGTGGACATAAAATTTTTAATTTCACTTAGGTAAATAGCTAGGAGTGGGATCATTGGGTCAGATGGTACATGTCTATTAAACTTTATGGAAACTGCCAAATTGTTTTTCAAAGTGGCTGCTCCATTTTGGATTCCCATCAGCAATTAAATTTTCGGTTTCCCTGCACGCATTCTTGTTGGTACTTCCCATTGTCCATTTTTTGTCAGGTTTTATTCTGGGGTTTTGTCACTTAAATAAGTTTAGAGTGACACCTTGTTCTGCTTTTAATTTGCACTTATCCATTGATTGATGATGTTAAGTATCTTTTTTAATGTTTATTTGTCATTTATAGATCTTCTTTGGTGAAACAACAGTTTGAATATTTTGCACATTTTTTAATTGGGCACCACTACCTGTTTCTAAAATTTTTCATCATCCTAAACAGAATCTCCACACCAATGAAGCAATAACTTCCCATTTCTCCTACCTCACCAGTCCTGATAATTTAATTTCAATCTCTATATATTTGCCTACTCTAGATTTTGATATAAGTGAAATCATGCAATATTTTCTCTCTTGTGTCTATATCATTTCACTTATGATAATATTTCCAACATGTAGCCACATCGTAGCATGTATCAAAACTCTTTTTTATGGCTGAATAATATTTCATTGCATGCACCCCCCACCTTTTGTCTATGTTGTTAGAAAGGAGTTATTTCCACCTTTTGGATATCATAAATAATGCTGCAGTGAATATTAGTATGCAAGCATCTCGTTCCTGGTTTTTATTCTTTTCAGTATATGCCTAGAGATGGAAATGCTAGGTCAGATGCCAATTCAGTATTTAACTTATTGAAGAACAAACTGTTTTTCACAGTGGCTACATCATTTTACGTTCCCACCAAGAATGTGTAAGTGTCCCAATGTCACCAACACTGGTTATTTTCCATTTTTTAAGTTGTAACCATCTTAGTGTGCATGAGTTGGTGTCTTATTGTGGTTTTGATTTGCATTGGCTGGTGACTAAAGATGCTATTTCATATGCTTATTGACCATTTGTGCGTCTTCTTTAGAGAGCTATATATCTATTGGCCTCCTTTGCTCAGTTTTTAACGGAATTGTCGTCTTGTTGTTGAGTTGTAAGAATTCTTTATATACGCTAGATATTAAACCCTTATCGGATATATATAATTTATAAATATTTTCTGCCATTCTGTACACTGTCTTTTCATTTTCTTGGTGTATCTCACTTGATGCTCAAAAGTTGTAAATTTTGATGGAGTCCAATTTATTCATTTGTTGTTTTGCTCGTGCTTCAGGCATCAGATCTAAGAAACTGTACCTAATCTGTCTACAGATCTTATACATCTTTCATTAGATTTATTCTTGAAATTAGATTATCAGGACTGGTGAGGTAGGAGAAATGGGAAGGTAGTTTAATTTTTATTATTATTACTATATCAACAAAATTTATCAAATTTTCTTCCAAATTGTTTGTTGCTAAGATCTAGACACAGGATTGAATTTCATATATTATGGATCTTCTATCTTTACTAAATTCTCCTGTTATTCCAAATAATTTGCAATATATTTTCTTTTGTTTTTTTCTTTTGGGGGGGTTGTTTGTTTGTTTGTTTTTGAGACAGGATCACATCGTGTTGTCCTGGCTAGAGTGCACAGGCATCATAATAGTCACTGCAATTTCAATCTCCTGGACTCAAGTGATCTTCTTGCCTCAGACTCAAGAGTAGCTAGGACTTCAGGTGCACACACCCCACCCAGCTAATTTTCCTTTTTTTTTTTTTCCCCAATATGAGGTCTTGGTTTTGCTCTTGCTGGTCTCAAACTCCTGTCCTCAAGTGATCCTCCGCTCTCAACCTCCCAAAGTGCTACAAGATATTTTCTTTTGGATTTCCCATATAGTAACTACACCATTTGCAAGTAACCACAGTCTGTTGCTTCCCTTCTGATCCTGTGTGTGTGGGCATGGTGAGTGCATTTGGACGTGTGTGTCTTAATGTGCTGGCAAGAACCTCCAATAGTACAGTGTAGAAGAGAAATGTGACAATAGGCATCTCTGTCTTCCTCACAATTTTATAAGGAATGCCTCTAACATTTCCCCTTTCAGAATGAAGCTTATTCTAGAGTTTCCATCAATCCCTTTGGGAGGTTTAGAAATTCCAGTCTATTTCTACTTACCATGTTTTTGTCAATAGGCGTTTAATTTTATGAAATGCTTTTTCCTATACCTATTAAGAAGATCAAAAGGTTTTTCTCCTTTATTTGTTTGAAAACATCTCGGTGCCTATAGCTCAGCAGCTAGGGCACCAGCCACATACACCAGAGCTGGCAGTTCGAACCCGGCCCAGAGCCTGCTGAACAACAATGACAACTACAACCAAAAAATAGCTGGGCATTGTGGCAGGCGCCTGTAGTCCCAGTTGAATCACTTAAGCCCAAGAGTTTGAGGTTGCTGTGAGCTGTGACACCACAGCACTCTATTCAGGGCACACAGTGAGACTCTGTCTCAAAAAAAAAGAAAAAACTTGGTTTTAGAACTTTTTTTTTAATTTTTTTTTTGGTTTTAGAACTTTTTTATTGCTGTTTTACTTAATTTGCTAACATTTGGTTTTGAATTTTGCATGTATATTTATTATTTAAATGGATATGTAATTTTCATAAACCATCTGTTCTTATCTTTGGTATCATGTTATACTAACTTTATAAAATGAAGTGGGGAGCGTGCCCTGTTTTTCTACCATCTGAATGATTCATATAACATTGCAATTATAACCTATTCCTTAAAAGTCTGGTAGAACTCTCTTGTAAAAATATGTGAAACTGTCAATTTAATATTATTTATTCTGACACAGTTTTGGTAAGTTACACTTTCAAGAAATGGGCCTATTTTTCCTAATATTGAAGTTGTTGATGATACCATTTGTTGACAACATTACCTTTTTAAACATTGCTTTCTGTTAGTTACATCCCTTTTTACTCTTGTTTTTTTCACACTGTCCATGTTCTCTCACCATTTAGCTCTTCCTTCCCCCCTTCTGCTCTCCTAGTTACACCACACGTTTGTCTATTTCTTAATTTTTTTGACCAACATTTAACTCTGTTGAATGTATTATATCAATGTTTTCTATTTTATAATTGCTGCTCATGTTTTCACTATGCCTTTCCTTCGACTTTTTTGGGCCTGTTCTGTTGTTTTTTTCTCTAACCACTTGGATCGCACACTTAACATATTAACGTTCCTCAACCTTCTTTCTTTTCTAATATAAAAGTTTAAGAGTGTAACTTTCTCTTGAAACATTTTTGCTGCCTTCTACAGATTTTTATATGTTATTTCTCCATTATTGTTCGGTTTGAAGTACTTTTAAATTTACACTGTGGTTTCTTCTTAATTCATGAGACATTTAGAGGGTTTTTTTCCTAAATATAGTCATGCATCACTTAATGACAGAGATACATTTTGAGAAATGTGTCATTAGGTGATTTCATCATTGTGCAAACATCGCAGAGTATACTTACAAAAACCTAGCTGGTATAGGCTCCACACCTAGGCCACATGTTATAACCTATTGTTCCTAAGCTACAAACCTGTGCAGCATGTTACCATACTCAATATCGCACACAACTGTAACTCAGTGGGAAGTACCTGTGTATTTAAACAGAGCTAAACATAGAAAAGATACAGTAAAAATACAGTATTATAATTTTATTAGGCCACCATGGTATACATGGCCCATCATTGACCAAAACATCGTTAGGCAGCATGTTATATAGAAAAAATGTTTGAAATTGTCACTTTGTTACAAACTTCTAATAGAACTGTTTGTGAACTGAGACTCTGTTTTCTATATATGTACATACACACACACACATATATATATCTGCTTATTCTTTGAAGTGTGGGAGTAAATTTTATGATTAATATTTATAAATGTATCCTGTGTGCTTAGAAAAAAATATGTGTTCTCTAATTATTGGAGGCCGAATTTTATATAGGTCCTTTAGAACAAACTTATTTGTGCCTTCTAATTCATTATCTCATTGCCGATACATTTTTGTCTACTTGATTTATTTTTTTTTATTTTATTTATTTTTTTTATTGTTGGTGATTCATTGAGGGTACAAGAAACCATGTTAGACTGGTTGCATTTGTTGGGTAAAGTCACTCTTACAATCGTGTTTCTACTTGATTTATTAATAATCAAGAGAGATCTATTTAAATTTTCCAGTATGATAAAAAGTTTATTAAGTTGTCCTTATTGTACTTTTAACAATAAGTGTAACTTCAATATCTCTTTGGTTTTTTTGTTTGTTTGTTTTTAAGACAGAGTCTCACTATGTAACCCTCAGTAGAGTACCATGGTGTCACAGCTCACAGCAACCTCCAACTTCTGGGCTCAAGCAATTCTCCTGCCTCCACCTCCCAAGTAGCTGGGACCACAGGCACCCGCCACAAGGCCTGGCTATTTTTTGTTGCAGTTGTCATGTTGTTTAGCCGGCCCAGGCTGGGTTCGGACCTGCCAGTCTTGGTGTATGTGGCTGGCTCCGAAACCACTGTGTTACGGGCACCAAGCCAAAATATCTCTTTGGATATTCCTGCCCTTTACTCTTTCTCTTCTTCTGGGCTTTAATTAGACATATATTAGATTATATGTTCTCTGTCCCTTAACTTCTCATATTTTTCCATCTCCTTTTCTCTCATTGCTGCATTCTGGATAAACTCTTCAGATATATCTTCCATTTAATAATTTTGTCTTCAGCTGTGTCTAAACTGCTTTCAGCAGTTGAAACTGCTTTCAACCCTACCCATTGAGGGTTTTCTTTTTTTTGTCCTACCCTGAGTTTTAATTTTAGTGATTATATTTTTCTTTTCTGGGTGTTCCATGTTTTAAATACATGTTAAATTTTATATAATATAAAATTAACCTCTTTTTTAATTTTAATTATTATGAGTACATAATAGTCATGTATATTTATAGGATACATATATGACTTCAGAATGCTCTTCCTTCCAGAGAGGGTTTGCTAAAGGCACCTCTAATCAAGACCACCCTAACCCTAACCCCCACTGAGTATTTGGTTCAGAAAATGAATCTAGGCTCAGCATCCCCACCTCAGAGCTGTTCCTCGTGTTGGTCAACATGTAATAATGTTGCTCTGTGACCCACACTTAGGCTCTCTTCCCCCCATGCCTGCCCATCCAGCCTCTCTCCCACCACTCTGCTCCACCCAGCTTCCTGCTCTCAGACACCCCAGCTACCCTGAGGGAAGTCAGGGGTTCCTTCCACATCTCTTAGCCATCAAATTTCAGTTCCTAATTGCCACAAATGGGGCCCTTGGCCACTCTAGGACCAGTTCACATTTGTTGGTTGGTTGGTTGATTTGGTTTTGGAAAGTGGATCCCTAAAGACTTCTCCTTTTGTAATATCAATTATGCCTCAAAGACTGTGTCCTCTCTGGGGTCAAGTTGTGGTGGAACACAAAGGTCTCCAAGAGCTCCTGGTAGTCATACCCCTGGGCTCCTTCAGCATTTTCCCATAATTTATCTTTGATTTTTTTTTTTTTTTGAGACAGGGTCTCACTCTGTTGCCAGAGCTAGAGTACAGTGGTGTCATCATAGCTCACTGCAACCTCAAACTCAAGTTCAAGAGATCCTCCTATCTCAGCCTCCTGAGTAGCTGGGACTACAGGCATTAACCATACCTGCTTAATTTTCCTTATTTTTTTTTTTTGTAGAGACAGTGTTAGAGCAGCATAGTGGCTAGAGATAGTCACCAAAATAATTGAAGAAAACAAGTAAGGTTTTTTTTTTTATTTTATTATCTTATTTTATTTTTAGAGACAGAGTCTCACTTCATCGCCCTTGGTAGAGTGCTGTCGCATCACAGCTCACAGCAACCTCCAGCTCTTGGGCGTAGGTGATTCTCTTACCTCAGCCTCCCGAGTAGCTGGGACTACAGGCACCCACCACAATGCCTGGCTATTGAAAACAAGTAAGGTTTTAGTAAGAAAAACAAAAGGCATTTATTAATGAACTGCACAGCAAGTCAAGCCCCATCATAGTGACTGCAAACACTGTGGAAAGCACAGCCTCTATATTTATGCACAACTTTGAAAAGTTTTCAGCTGCTTCTTGGAAGTCTCTCAGGGTCTTAATTAACACTGTTCTCAAAACAGCTCACCTGCAAGTTCTTGAAAACAACCCACTAGCACTAATCTTACTAACAACCCACCTGCAGGGTATTAAGAAGCCTCATTTCCATAATAGCCCAGGTCAACCTAACCCAAACCAGTCCAAAATAGCCTAACTGCATCCATTGCCCTACTCTGCTGCTATCTAGCTAGCTACCTAACAACAGGATCTCACTATGTTGTTCAGGCAGGTTTAAAAATCCTGACCTCAAGCAATACTCCTACCTTGGCCTCCTAAAATCCTGGGCTTATAGGCATGAGCCACTGTGCCCAGCCTGAAACTGGTATTTTTATCTCCATCCTGTGTCTGTGTTTCCATCCCTCAACAGGCTGTGAATTGAGCCATAGAAAGAGATACTACTTTTTTTTTTTTTTT